>REGL01000824.1:5375-30068 GCA_004194395.1 Aurelia aurita complex sp. Pacific | reverse complement strand
GTTGGAACAATCGGGGAGGTTGGGAACATTGAGAATAGTCGTTTTTCGTTTTCTTAGTAAAACACGTATCTTTTTTATATTAGTCATGTTACTAATACATTGTACTTAGTGATGTTACTGAAACAAAGGAGAATAAAGTTAATAAATACAGTAAGTACATTTACTTAGCAGGAATTATTAAAAAAATTGTGTTCACTATTATTTCTATTTTTCAAGAATTAATGAAAGGGGGGGTTGGAATAAAAGTGGAGGGGTTGGAAAATTTTTCAAAAATTAATAAGTGGGGGGGGGGAGGTTATTCGGTACTTGAGAGTAGCATTTCATTCTGCCATTTATGACCATACTAGGAGCTTAATATACAAAAAGAAATTTCTCAGGTAATCATCGGTGTTTTTTGCAGTATGCTTCAAAACCAGGCAGCACTAAAAAGGGCTAAATTCAATAATTCAAAAGCATATCAAAAGATCAGCTATGGTAGGTCTTTGCTCTACTTACCAAAAAAAGAAATTTGAAGATCGACTTTTTAATAAGAAATTTGTGATTTTTCCAACGGGAGTATTTTCTTTGGGACACCCGGGGTATATGAGCATAATCATAGTCATAAGAGAGAACTCTATTAGATGACTATGGTCTGCTATGGTATGAGGAAGTATGAAATACGATTCTTGTTGAGTTTATCAAAGAAATAGATTACCGTAAAAGCTCTATTAAGCCCCTGGGCTTATTAGAGAGGGGCGGGGGCTTATTCGCAAAAACAAATTTAGTTTTTTTACACCATATTTTGCGGTTTAAACAAACAATTTTACGAGTCAAATACATAAATTCGACACAGTTTTATCTCAAACCATATCAAAATCAACATGCAAACTTATTTAGCTCAATACATGGAACATCTTTGGTTACCTCTGAAATTTGATATAAGTGGGGGGGGGCTTAATAGAGAGGGGGCCTTATTTAAAATTGTTGCTCAGGGGAGAGGGGCTTATTACCGAGGGGGGCTTAATAGTTTTTTCTATGGTAGATTAGTTATCCATTTCATTGTTTACAAAGTTGATACGTTAGCTGCCAAGTTTCTTAACAGGACAACCAATAAACGTTTTATGCGGTGTTTGTTGTTATGACAAAATTGTCGGACCAAATAGCCGTAGGCCCAACATGACGATTCCCACAAGCATTGAATAACTGAAGAGGTATGACAGTTGTCCTAGTGGTTGGGGATATGGTTATTTTTTGGGGGGTGGGGTTTATGATAAGGGTTAGCTTTAGGGTTAGGGTAAGGGTTTTAGTAGGTTATGGATGTGGTTTTATGATTATTCTTGCGGAGTTAGGCTAGGTGTCATATTTTGGAAATATTTTTTTTCGGAACAATATCGACGGTCCAACATCGGAAGATATTTTATTTCTTCCAAGAGTGGTCCGGAGAAAAAGTTTGTTGGAGTCTTTAATGAGATTCTTCACTTTCTGATTTGTAACGTTTAGTGGTACACAAGAAATGGAAACAGACGAAGATCCATTATTTCCAGATGTTCTCATGATTGAATTGCGGAGGAGATTAGACTGTGCAGCAGGTGGCCTGTTTAATAAAGGTTTGTTATTGAATGTCTTTTGGTATTAAGTGGTCATTGAATTTCAAGTCGAAATAGAATGACTTTTGTGTACATGGGTAGCAGGATTGGGAATTATAAGGACGAACATATGGCCAATTCAAATTTGGAGCGCATCCTATATAGCGATGCAAACTGAAGTTGATAAAGAACTCATCGCAAATTTGAAATTCATTTATGCAACAAAACGCTCTTTATTTTTGCTGCAACCCCAATACATGGAAATATTCTTCTTTTTGTACATGTAGCTTTTAATTTGTCTTCTTGTTGCGTGAAATGCAATTGTACAATGATAAACGAGTAAATAATGTAAAACATAAGCACTTTGATGCGAATTGAAATAATCACGACGTTTCGAGCATAGCCCGTTATGTCGTGCTTATTTCAATTCGCATCAAAGTGCTTATATTTTACTTTATTTACTTGTTTAGCTTTAATTCGTATTTGTAAACTGTTTGATTCATATTTTTTGTAATCATATGGCAATGGCCGCAGGGTTGAAATGTATTTCCATTCTTCCTGCAGTATTGTTTTGTAATCTTTGTATTCGTTTGTGTGATACATGAGAGCATATTTGTTTAAAATTCCGAGAAACTTTGAAAACTTTGATTCTGCAAACTGTGGGTACAGTATGTTGTCACACAATGTCATTTACAATGTCTTGTCACCTTCTTGTAAGTTTTGATATTCATCTGAACATGGGTAGTTAGACACCGCAAGTATGCTTCTGCGGAGGAAAAATTATATCGTTCTGCGGCGGAGGCTTAGAACACTAGCTCCTCCGTAGCAATGTGTAAATTTTTCCTCCTGCAACAGCATGAAGCTGCGGCGATCAAGCATTACTGGGGCGTCTAAGCGACTCATGATCTGAAGTCAAAGGGGCTGTACAACCCGTCCTCTCTGCTTTGCTCTGCGTGGCTCTGCGTGTCAAATCATCGAATGTGTTTATGCTAAACACAACATAGCAAATGGTGATTTTGTACAGAGAATAGTAATCCAAAGTATGTGCGACAATCTTAGTGATCGCAGCTTTGGTGGACAATTTGTTCTATTTTTCAAACGCTGAAGATTTGAAAGTTTTAATGGATATCAAAAATTCCATCACATTTCATAGACACAGAAAAGAAAACACTGCAATGAAACGTACGTAGAAGCTGCGATGAAACTGGCCGCCATTAAAAACCCAAGGCTTTAGTCACGTCTGCGGGTTGTCCCGTCCTTTCCGATTGTTTACAGAAATCTTGTACATCCCCTTCAATCTGAAATAGAGTTTGATCCCAGAATTCTTTTCCACAGTTTCCACAGCTTCACCTCCACGACTGAGAACATCGCTGTCGTCATCGTTCAGAGCTTTCTTCGAAACACTCATGCATGGAGGGTATGTATAAAACACGTCAAAATGACACGCTAAGGCCTGGTTGTGAACAAATCCTGAAATCATATCGAACGCCATCTTTATGTGCCAGGTTTATTAGGCATAAACCTGGTTTATTGTACTAGGTTTATTACATATGATTCATAACTGTGAAGCGTGTGGTGACGTATTCATAGCAAAAACAACAGATGATATCAATCTAAGAAATATTTCCACCGCCATAGAAAGTAGCAACTAAACGTATCAGGCCGTGCCTTTCGTCAGTAGTCTTTATTTTATAGTCCTTAATGACGAAGAGCACGGCCTGTTACGTTTAGTTGCTACTTTCTATGGCGTTAGAAGTATTTCTTAGGTTGATATCATTAGTTGTTATAGATTACAACAACTTGCTTGGTTTGACTGATGGGGTTTATGCCATATGAGTTTGGTTCAGCTATAGGTTTATGTTTGGTATCAGTTTGGTATATCTAATCGATTTATGTTATATACGCTTGGTTTATCAAATAGATTTATGTTTATAAGGCTCGGTTTATCTAATAGTTTTATGTTTTGTAAGCCTGCTCTTTGTACAAACGACGTTGCAGAACCTCTCTTCCATAACTGTATAATTTATGTAGACTTTTGAAAATACAGCACACTTGTTGTTAACGTTAGTTGTGCTCTGCCAGTAAGGTTGATACTGACTTGATATTATAATGAGTTCTTTCACCTCCTGGCTCCTGGTCTGTTTACAAACATTGCCTTACCTCTTGCCGTTCCAGAATTATGCAAATTTTTTATTGATTATTTAGGCCGGCGCAAACGAGAAAACATTTTTATGGAAACAATCAATACCTTCGATTGTTTCCAGAGTGTATCTTCATTTGCACATCGATGCACCAAATGGTTCGATGCAAGTTTTGCGTATTAGTAGCAAGACCGTTACGGATTTTTTCAAAACCATTTCTTGCTTCCTGGGCACAGTTTTGTTTCCACAACGTATGTTACCTCGTTTGGTGGCCTTTGCAACAATTTTGTCTCATCTGAGGCACTTCAGTATATGCTCAGTTTAAGGCGTGCACGCATGATCTTTTCATCCTCCTCGAAATTGTTTCTAGTTTGCACGCTTGCAGCGAAGCAGACTGTTTGCATTCTCACCGTTTGCTTGCCCCAACAATATCGCTTTCAACATTGAGAATGCAGGTTTCTGCAATAACGTTTTCTCGTTTGCGCCGGCCTATTTGCGAAGGTGGATATAATTACTCATGCAATGTCTTCCCATCAGATACCATTTCTCAAATGGAGCGCAAGATATGATGCAAAGATTTTCATCTGCTGTTACCAACGTAAGTAATAATGTTTTCGTCTTTTGATGTGAACTAGTTGTGAAATGGCTGGCCTCTTCTTTATGGTAGCATAGGACGCAGTATCACAGTTTCCATATGGGCCCTGTGTGATGTAAAAATCTTGTTCAAGGTATCACCTTTTCAAACATTTAGTTATTTTGAAATAAAGTTGGATTCCATTCTGAGGCCTGAGATGGACTTTTCCACAAATTGTTTTCAATTTGAAGCAAGGTCACAAATCTTAGCACAACCAGAAATCTAAACCATGGCTATTTTGATGCAATAAAAAACCATTCCGTGCATTGCTGCATTGCTGATAGCATTGTAGGCTCATTAAACAACTCCCTCTAACTTTCACTTGTTGTTGTTGTTGTTGTTGTTGTTGTTGTTGTTGTTGTTGTTGTTATCGCTTTAGCTGGGGGACTTATGGCCTTACGCTTCTGAAAACGGCAACTCAGCTCAATCAGAGCTCAATCTTTAATCTGTTACAGCGACAAGTCAGTTTGGGGAGCGAAACAAGAGACTTTTGGAATGAGTCTAATAGCATTGCACGCTCGTTGGATTCAGCTTCACATCATATCGAGGCAAAACTTGTATTGCGAAAGAAATGACTATTTTATGAAAAGATCTATTGGGTTTGAAATCATTTGTTAGATATCTTGAATTAATTGTTCTGTCACTCTACAGGTTGGCCTAAAAAATCCTGCTGACTTAGAGTCATCAGAGCTGATAATGGCTTGGAATTCATGTTCATACACTATACAGGCTATAGGTATTTTTGATAAAATTGTATTGTGCTTTGAAAGTGAAGGTGAAGTTGCAGTTTTTAGCACCAAGCGCTGGGATCGCAGAAGTAGAATCGCCCTAATGGAGTCCGTGACCCCTTGTCATGACGCTCAAGTGGTGAGGCTCTACCTGGGATCGAACCCTCTCCGCCTGACTGTTCTGGCTGCAATGTCAGAGAATCACACCACAGCGCCACAACACCTTCAAAGCTTTATGGCATAGGCATCGAATCTTTGAAAACATTGCACGATTTTTTAAAGCATCTTTTCTTTATGTTAACAGCTTGAAAGGCACTTGGGGTACTTCACTGTAACTGTTCATTGTCAGTCTTTGATATCTGTATTATCTTCAGAATTATTAGGTTTTCTTGAAAAGCTTTGAAAAATTGACATAGTCGTAAATCCAATTAATAGAAGAATAACGGTACAATTTTCAAGAAAACCATACCTTATGAAGGTCTATAATGTGTTTTTGTTTTTTGTTTTTTCCTACCTAGCATCCGAAGGTAGTTTTAGGATGCTGAGAAGCTAAGCTTATCAAAGCAGCGTCCTGGTCCGTCCCCTCGATGTGACCACACCCAGTGATTCGTTTAGTTTGGAATTACAGAGAGTTGGCGACTCATCTCACCCTTAATAACAGGTTCGGCAGGGCGGGGACTCAAACGACCCACCTTCAGATTGGTAGTCAAGTGTGCTACCACTGAGCCATACCCACAATGTCTATAATATCTTGCCACAATGTCTATAATGCGGTAGTAAGCAGAGATCTGTAGCTTTTGTGGTTCAGCAGTTGTCAGACTGATGACGTCACAACCACAAAACTCGTTTAAAGATTGAAGACGCATTAACTATGAAAAGTCTAAGACAGCAAAAGATTGCCATTAAGCACTCATGGCTTCATAGCGAAGTACCTAAAGTTCCTTTCAAGCTGTTAAATCAAATACAAGATACTTTAGCCAATTGTGCAATGCTTTTTAAAGATTTGATTCACATACCGTGCTTTCCCCTCTCCTCTCCAGCAGTAATAACCCACCTTATCAATCTCCCTGTTTCAAATTCAAACTGTGCCTTTTGGAAAACTAAGATTTTTAACCTGTGTTTTGTTTTCTAGACATTTTCTTGAAAAGTACCGGGTGTCCCAAAAAAATGTATACGGATTTAGTTGACTCCAACGCTGTGAATTTAGCTTCAATCAATGGCTAATCACTCTCAAAATGTTCATCGATAGTTAACTTGAACAAAGATACCTCGTTTGTTGATATTGGTACTTTGAGAGCAAACGTGTTAATCTTGAAAGCTCAAATTTGCCTCTTCCTGCAAACCAGAGCTTTACTCTTTTGGCCTAAGCAATTTCTTAAGGCACAGCATATAAATCAACGATAGCCTTAATAAAATTTGAGCAATATTAGATCTTGTGTTATTCTGTCTTCCAGAAGTCACTCCTCAATCACCCATCGGGAAGTTTCTTAATTTCTCATTAATTTCAGTTCTTAGTTTCGATGTGCTTCAGGAATTTGCTTAGGCCAAAAGGCCAAAGTTCTGGTTTGCAAGTGCACGCAAATTTGAGCTTTCAAGATTGATATTTCCACTCTCAAAACACCAATACCAACAAACGAGGCATCTATGTTCAAGTTAACTATCGAGGAACATTTTGAGAGTGCTTAGCCATTGATTAAAGCAAAATTCACATAGCTGGAGTCAACCAAATCTGTATACATTTTTTTGGGACACCTGGTATGTGATTAGAGTCGTACGAAATTATTTGACTTGGTGCAGAACGATTGTGTTGAATCATTCAACCGTGGATTAAGATGTTTGATGTCTGACACAAGTAACAGAAAAATGTTTGAGAAGTGATCCAAGAAGGAAAGGCAACAAACTGTTGATTTTGTTTTGGATCACGCAATGAAAAAACAGTTTCATGCTTTATGCACGCTGCGCTGCTTCTGTGATCTTTATGCTCAACGTTTGAGTAAGGTTCCTTGGACTCGATCAAAGTTACCATCTTATTGGTCCTCTGTAGGATCTTGCCTCGCAAATCTACTTCAACACAAATTTTCAATTCTTGTCCAGTGAGTGAGATATCCTTCGTGTATTTTTCAGAATGTTTGCTGAGAGAAGAAAAGAAGGCACTGTTTGAATTAACAAGTAGACAGGTATTTCACCGATATCTATTCAACTGCAGATTAAGTAGGCTCTACAGAGGTAAAATGAGTAAAGGGAAAATGTACATGAATTTCGTAAAAATCATGATTCGAGGATTTTCTCCAACTATAACTGTTTGAAATACCTTCCTTGGTGTTGTGAAGTTTGATTTAAAAGTTTATCATGTACCATTTGCCTACCATCATCAGCACTGCCCATTTTACCCCCCCCCCCCCTGCCCCGAAGCCTACACATATTACCCCTGCAGACCCTTATCATTTCAGCGAAAACATGTTATTCGACCGTAAGACTCAGCAGACTTAATGCGCTCGACAATGTTGTACATAGCTTTCGCAGTTGAGTAAGCTTTATTGATAGTTCAAGGCAAGGGAACCAAAAAAGTGGAAAAGATCAATATTTACAGGAAAGGATCTGCAGCCAAAGATACTTTTGGAAAAGACACAAGGGAATTGAAAAGAGAGATATGGGAAAGGAATTTTCAGCAATGTTTTATAAGCAGCAATCATCATTTGGTGCGTGAGGAAAGTGTCGTATCTTTTATCTTGCCAATTTAAACGTGTACTTGATAGAATGCTTCCTTGTGCACACTCTTACCAGCAGAATTCACAGACTGGGTGATCTAGGAGCGCGTTCCAAAAGGTAAAGACTATTTTCTTTAATTTTAGACTGAGTGCCTGAGTGCTCTTGTACGGTATTCAGTGATGGGTGGATCTGTAGCTGACGGTGCAGAAATAGAAAGAGACTGTCTCAAATTATTAGCAGGTATTTGATTAATTACATTTGTGAGAAATATCCTCATCATCATCATCATTTATTCATTTATTTATTTATTTATTTATTTATTTATGTATAGTAGGCTTAAATTGAAAAATAGCTAAATTAGAGCTAATTAAGGCCTACTGAAAATATGATTTAATTTTTTTCAAAATCAATCTTCTGGAGATTATTCGCTTCTGGATTAAATAATTCTCATGTTCTGAAGTTATTTTGCTAAAATCTTGGTTATCGCACACATCTGGGGCCACTTCCAGCTCTATTTGATTTGACCGATTAATTTTGACAATTTTGTAATTTTACCAGGAAATGATCAGTACAGAAATGAGGAAATATTTTGTCAATTTGCAACAATCTATTTTGAATACATTCATTAACCAAAAATTACAATGATATGAAATGAAGACCGATCGAATTCTTATTAAACCATGTTTGCATGAGCATAAGGATGATATTGTGCTCTCAGCCAGCGCTTACTGTTTCCCACAATACAGGCAAGTGGGACTTGCTATTTCAGGGCAAACAGGTTGAAAGCATTATTGAAATGCCTGTGCCCTAAGTTAAGTGGGTATGAGAATGGTTGTCCTTCAAAATGTGCATTTAGCTGAAGGGTTTCAGGAGCTGCATCAATGATTCATCGCATTTCTTAGGATATCAGTGATTTTGCCAACCATCTCCTTTCATTTTCTTTCAGTTTTGATTCCAAATGACGTCCCTGAAATTGATTTGCCTTGCATTCTGGACCTCAATATATTTGGGATAATGGTACGTAAACCTTATTTTTTCCATGAACAATAAAGGACGAGGCTACTCGTAAGACCTACAAAGTTTTACACATCACCTTACTCAAATTTGCCGGGTTTTTTTACCGAGCGTGAGAATAATGCTGATATATTAATTAATGACATTTTTGGTGGATGATACTGATATCTGCAATTGTCCAGATGATATGACTATCTTTGCATGCGATCCAGGTAAATTTTACTCTTTGTATATAAATTTTATACCATTTGAGGCCTTTATGACAAAGATATCTACGATCAAGAATATACCTAGAACGTAAACATTTTTCAAAATAATGATTTCGATATTTTGATTGACGTATTGATGTAAGATTTCGACAATTGACAACTTGGGTCTAACTTGAAAGAATTTCTATGTTGTCTGAAAGTGATGCCCTTCCGAGGGCGATGCCAGAACCCTGCTTTGGCTTGCTTCGCTCGCTCTTCAGCTCCTCCACTTTGTTGTTGTTGTTGTTGTTGTTGTCATCTTATTTTATTTCGAATAACTAAATATAGCTTGTAATTATATTATAAGAAGAAACTAATCAAATTCGAAACTAAACTAAACTAAATGAATATGCATAAATGAATATATATGTATGCTTTAATTCTATCTGGAGGTTTTATGTATCGATAAGTGCAGCCACATTAAAATGCACTTTAAGCCGCTCCGCGGTCCCTGTTTTTATCCAAGCTTTTTTGTCCATGGTCGTAACTTGCAGAAAGTTTATGGAATTGGAAGTTATGTCTTCTTGGTACATGTCTTCTTGCCTATCAATACCAACAGGCTTTATCTTTCGTATCTATCGATTGTTATATGTATGATATGATTGCTTTTCTTTTAGTTAAATCTTCGGTTTGCCATGCAAAGCCTCAGCTTTCCAGATAGCAACCTTGCGATGTCCGATCTTCTATCCAATGGAACGATAGACCAATTTGTGCTTAACATATCAGTGCAGGCTCTGCTCTCTCAGTTATTGCTTTTGGCTCCTGAAGATATCGAAGATGCTGGTACGCTGTTCTTAATTTTGCTCATTTTCATTTTCATTTGCATTTTCAGTTCTTTATACAGGGAATCATCAATTTAGAATCATCAATATGTATATAAAAATACTGCTTTACAGCTTATCTTGCCAACTAAACGAGAAGAACATAACTCCTACCGGGTGTCCCATAAAAAAGTAATCTTGTTTGAAAAATCAGCAAAAATTGATAATAACCTTTTTAGCGTTGTTTTATCAAAGACCCAAACATATTCATATATGATAAAATGTTTGCTTTTGACGCAGCAAGGAAGAGAAATTATACGTTAAAAAACCTTATTTTAAGCTATAGTTTTGAAGCAAAATACTCAATCTTGCATAAGAGTCAAATTTTCAGATTTGTTATCATTATTGAAATCTCCAATGATAATGCACATTTTCTTTTTGTAATTTATGACCAAACTAGAAGCTTTACATGCACAAAGAAATTGATCTGGCAATCATCAATGCTTTTTTGCAGTATGATTCAAAGCCAGGTAGCCCTAAAAGTGCTAAATTCGCTAATTTTGAAACCAATTACAAGAATAACTATATATTGGATAATACTTTGGTCCTTGATCTACCTGACAAAGAAAGAAAATCAAAGATCGGGTGTGTAATCAAATTTTGGTGATTTTTCAAACGGGAGTACTTTTTTTGGGACACCCGGTATTTACAATGCTATTTCAAACCTAAAGTAATTAAAAAAGGACACAAAGAATCAATGTGTCATTGTGGTTCACGTGACAGCTTTCTCAAAAGCAAGGAAGCTACTTGTTGTTTTGGCTTCAGATCCTAATTTGTGCCAAAGTGTGACTCCCCTGAATGAAAAGCTCGTTGGTCGTAAAGATGTTATTGATTAGCTGTAGGTGAAGTATGTGCATGTTGAGTTTATTGCAGTTGCAGCNAAAAAGAAAATCAAAGATCGGGTGTGTAATCAAATTTTGGTGATTTTTCAAACGGGAGTACTTTTTTGGGACACCCGGTATTTACAATGCTATTTCAAACCTAAAGTAATTAGAAAAGGACACAAAGAATCAATGTATCATTGTGGTTCACGTGACAGCTTTCTCAAAAGCAAGGAAGCTACTTGTTGTTTTGGCTTCAGATCCTAATTTGTGCCAAAGTGTGACTCCCCTGAATGAAAAGCTCGTTGGTCGTAAAGATGTTATTGATTAGCTGTAGGTGAAGTATGTGCATGTTGAGTTTATTGCAGTTGCAGTAAGTAATCATTCATAGATGCATTTCTCCTGAGCTGTTGAAAAGCCTACTGCAGCTTTCAAGAAAATTGGATCTTTCCAACGGCTGTCCAAAAAAATTTAACAAACTCGTCAATAAGTTCCGAAAGGAGTGAACGATTTAAGCAAACTGAAGTTTTTTAAGTAATTTTGTCTTTGTTTCACGAGATAAAATATTGCTGCACACAATTGTATTGTGCGGATTCTCGCTAAAACATAGTTTTACAAACACACCAACTTTTTATATTGTATGTTGAAGTGGTTCTTTCCTTAAAAATTACCTTAGTTATTTTGTTAAATAAAGGAATGAGGTCTCCGACAAGACAAAGTGATTCTTGTTCTGAAGATTAGATATCATGCCTTCAGCACAACCAAGCAAACAGTTTTGCAATTTCTGCTTGTTTTTATCTGATTGAGAGCGCTCAGAGGTGTGAAAGCTATTCTTCAGAAAGGAAAATCGCGTTTTCTTTTCGGAGACCTGATTCTCTTGTCTACAAGATTCACCCCTGCTTCGTTGCCCATGATCTCTTGGAATTTGTCAGGGATAGCTGCTTGTATCGTTCGCCCATAGCGCTTATAAACATAAAAGATGCGATGTGATGCCTTTTATCACGTAAGTGATACGATAGTTTTGACGTTCAATTTCCAAAATTGTATAGTAACTTTGATAAAGATAGTGCTTTATTGTTCTCTTGCCGTAAGATTCTGTCTTGACAGGACGTAATGTTTTTACGGTGAATTATTTCTATATGTAGAAGATTCGTTCACTCACATTGTGAGTGAGAATGTAAAGACATGCCTTGCAGATCTCTGGGGAAAGATGAAATATTGTGCCAAGTAAGTGACATTTGTTTGCTTTCTATAGAAGTCTGCACAGCCTCGTAGCATACAGTAAATCCCCGCATAAAGGAACCTACGTTTTGGAGAGCCAGGCTGAAAAAGGTTCCTATTTTGAAGGTACCGAGATTAATTTCAAGATATAAAGGCTGTTATTCAAAAGGTACTTTGTGTAGGCCTTTTCAGAGTCTTCATCAAAGGTTTTCAACCCTGTTATTTGTTTTGGCAAAGTTATGGACCTAATAACTAATTCTAAGCTTACAAACAGCAGGGGAGGACATTCAAACTTTAACAGCCAACTGGCACAACGATGAACTTAATAAGGACAACCGAAAATCAACTTTGCTACCCCTGCAATAAGAACATATTTTTCATCAAACTGAAACAGGTTCTTAATTACAAGGTGCATAACTTAGGAAAAGTGACCTCTAGGTTCTTATTTCGTAGGTTCTTACGTGCGGGGATTTACTGTAGTGGAAAACTATACCCGAAATTATCATATGTCCGAGTGACTTACACCCGGTGAGTCAAAAAAAGTTTAGATTTTTGACAGTTGGGTATCTCTCAAACCACTTATCAGATTATTTTAAACTGATGATACCTGTGTAGGTAACATGTCAACTTAGATAAGAAAATTTGGTTTGTCAAAAGCGGTCAAATAATCGTTTTAAAATAACAAACGATTTGCAAAATTCTTAGTCTCAAAATCCTTCAAACGGGCCTAAAATCCTCTTTTTTCATTTTTTCCTAAAATCCTTGATAAACTTCGTTAGCAATTTATTCCCACAGCTATCCTTTTCAATATCTGTCTGTCTCTTCGCTCAAACATTTACTAGGTACAGAAAGGGGCTACTAAATCGTATGCTCCTGGTGTTGTCATATTTCATTCAGCTTTGCTTCGTCTAGTTTTCTATTGTCATTGAGGATTTTAGGCTTATTCTGAACGATTTTGAGCTGAATCATCTTTGTAAAATCACTTGCGATTTGAGAATAACCCAAACGATTTTGACAAAATAGACTTTTTAGCCAAGCTGACATGTTAGCTACACAGGTATTATCAGTTTGTAGGTAGCCTGCGTGCAGCCTCGACTCCTCCTCGAAGGAAAAGAGTTGAGGCTGCACGCAGGCTAGTTGTAGGAATCTGATGAATGATTCGAGGCCCAGAGGCAATCGAACATCGGAACCTTTTTCTCACTCACCTGGTAATTGGCGTTAGAGACGAACACTTTGATTAAAAAAATAACAGTCCATCCTATCATCCTATGGAAAAGTTCAGAAATTTGAATCGTTCTCTTATTTCATAACTGAGCAGCAAATTTTTGAAAAATCATTTATTGCATAGCAAAAAAGAACCAACTGAAACTGTAATATCGTTTAGATCGTATGTGCATTATGATCTTTCAAACAATTGCTACTTCTTTTTGTAACCCTGTCTATTTTTTTTCTTTTCCTACAGGGTTACTTCTTCAGCTACACCACACAAGCAACCAGATAAGCTCTACAATCACGTGATACAACAGTGTTTACCGTTCCTGAGATCCGCTGCACTTTTCTTTCATTCTCTCACTGGAGTTCAGGCACCAACTTTGTTGCTACAACGCGGTAAGTTTTCGTCCTTTCCCAAGATCACGCTTACATTGAATGCACATTTGAAGCGTCACCCTTGACGCATTATGGATAAAATTGAAGCGCGGTGACGGCTGATGCATTGCCAATGCAACAAAATTGGATTAATTGAACTTTATCGCGCCGCGGGGCCTCGCAGCACGAAATTGCTTCAAGGGTGAATTCAGCTTTAAACGACTTCTAATCAACGATACTTTTTTGCGTAGAAAGATATTTTGACACCTTTTTGGGTGTCATTCGTTGGAAGCGTTTGGTAATATGAATTTTTGCGATTCTAGGCATATTGAATCGTGCTTTTGATCTTCAAGATATCTCTTTGTGCAGTTCTAGAGATATTAGAAAACTAGAAATAGTACTGATTTGTGTTTTGGGATTTGAGATTTGTGTTTACAAGCCACCCAGTTTTATAGAGATACTACGAATCTTGTAATGAAATATTATCAAATTTAATTTCAGCTCGCTTCGTTTTCGTATCGAATAACGTATTGTATATCGTTATCGTAACGAATAACAGCAAACGAAATTGGAAGATATAGCTATTTTACTATGGTATTTTAACAGACTGCTGGGTGAAAACATAACAACCTAGGTGGTATGTTGCTGTCTAAAACCAAACGTTATCAACAGACACTTTGCATCAGTATTTAGTTGGAAGACCCAGCTATTTTTGTTATGTTGTTGGGTTACTTTAGGCTATGGCTACTATAAAAACAGTGGTTTCAAAAATATGTTGATTCCTTAATTTCTCAGTCAAAGTTTAGGAAGATTTAGCAAAAAGCTGAATCCCAAATTCAAATTCATTGACATCAGTTTTTTTATTCTTCAAAAGCTACGATTATACCATTTGAATTGGTCGTATCATATCCTTGGAATAGTTTTCTTACATCCCCATTTCTTTCTTATTTTGTTCGTGATATCCGTGAAAGTCTTACGGGTATTCTCCAGAAGAGCTAGACCCCTGTCTAAGAGCTTTGGATTATGTGCACTAGCGATTGCAGGGTCATCGCCCTTCATTTTTCCTTTGTGAATTCGCGCATGCCCAAAGCTCTTCGCCCATTCCATCGATCAGCGAGCCAATCAGGGTTAACGTCTTTTCCGTTGTAATTTACAATAGGGGGAGTTCGCAGTATCCCTAACAATTTTAGTCTAGCATGCTTATGATGACTGTGCGCATACTAACCGGTTTTGTGTTGTGCAGGAAAACATAAAGCCCGAGGTCTTAAAAGTACAGACCGAGCTTGCGAGGTCTTTGCAAGAAGACCGAAGGCTTTATATTTTCCTGTACAACTACAAAACCGGTTAGTATGAGTTTTATTACCTGATAGCTTCTAATTTTGACTTACATCATTTAGTGAAACGCATTTTGTAACTGTTATGTCGCTTGAGTTTATTGTAAATCTCACAGGCCTAAATCAGTTGCTGTGGTGACAAAAACGCGTCCTTGTATCTATTATACAAGGCTCTGGGAAAACCGCGGNGTCAGGTTTCAGAGTTATAAGGGAGCGGTCATTTTTAATCCTGGATACCAGGGCGGAGGATAATTTCACACAATTAAAACAAATTTGATACTCCATCTGAAATACAGAAAATGTTTCTGTGCCCCATCATCTTTCGGCAAAATGGTTTGGTACCCCATNCTAGCGATTGCAGGGTCATCGCCCTTCATTTTTCCTTTGTGAATTCGCGCATGCCCAAAGCTCTTCGCCCATTCCATCGATCAGCGAGCCAATCAGGGTTAACGTCTTTTCCGTTGTAATTTACAATAGGGGGAGTTCGCAGTATCCCTAACAATTTTAGTCTAGCATGCTTATGATGACTGTGCGCATACTAACCGGTTTTGTGTTGTGCAGGAAAACATAAAGCCCGAGGTCTTAAAAGTACAGACCGAGCTTGCGAGGTCTTTGCAAGAAGACTGAAGGCTTTATATTTTCCTGTACAACTACAAAACCGGTTAGTATGAGTTTTATTACCTGATAGCTTCTAATTTTGACTTACATCATTTAGTCAAACGCATTTTGTAACTGTTATGTCGCTTGAGTTTATTGTAAATCTCACAGGCCTAAATCAGTTGCTGTGGTGATAAAAACGCGTCCTCGTATCGTATAATACAAGGCTACGCGAAAACCGCAGGAAATGTACGATTAGCCAATGGGATTGGCGGGATTCTTGTATTGCCTCGTTTTTTTTAAACGTTAGTCAGGTAATAAAGGATTTTATTATTTTTGTTTCATTGCAGATGGAGATGATCATCATAGAAATGTAAGAGAACTACATGCTGTATGCAAATATTTGTCATTACCAGCAGATGTCGTTAGCATACTTCCATTGTTGCTTAATTGTGAAATGGAATCATCCATGACGGAAGTGATGATTGAGAGGTAGGATCTTGCTATATCTTGATGTTCTACAGGGTGTCGCAAAGAAATTGTGCCCCGTTTGCCCGAAGATTGCGACAAAACGGCAAAAGATTCTCGCCAAACTTTTGCATGATGTCGCTCTTCAGATATTCAATTAAAGTTTGCCATAAAAATCCGTTGAAAAATGATGGAGCTATGACCTTCAGAAGACCAAATTTGCCTGATGACTGAAACCAGCGGTCGGCCGTTTTGTCTTACTTTTTTGCAGATAAATAGCTTCAACGATGAAATAAAACAGCAGCCTCCAATATCATAGCTCTCGTGGAAATTCCAATAATCTTCAGAGTGTTCCACTTTTTCTGACCTCACATAAAACTATCTCTTACCTCACGTGAAGCTACTTATCATTGCAAAATAGTAAGACAAAATGGCCGACCGCTCCATCATTTTTCAACGAATCTTTATGGGAATGGCAGCAAACTTTATTTGAACATCTGAAGAGCAACATGATATAAAAGTTTGGCGAGAATCTTTTGCCATTTTGTCGCAATCTTTAGGCAAACGTGGCACAGTTTTTTTGGGACACCCTGTATTTTTGTCAGCGTATGGCTCAAATCTTTGAAAAGGTGGGTGAAAATTCGATTATACTTCTCTTTTGATTAAAAGGCTTCAAATAGATTTAGCGTACTTTGCTGTAAATCTGCCGTGGAATTTTTGATATGTTAGTTAGTTTCAAAATGGCGACAATGTTATATTTGAGAATGTGACTTTAAGAAATTTCTAAATCCTAAACCAGAAGAGCGACAGATTTCTGCTTGCCATCATATTGTAGACCTTTATAAAGTATGGTTTTCTTGAAGATGGCATCATTTTTCCTCCATTGGGTTCGAATTTGCGATAACTTTAGAAAATTGTCTATGAATTCTTAAGAAATCTCCACGACAGATTTCAGCAAAGTACCCTTAGTTCCTTTCAGGCATTTCAGTTCAAAAAAAATATACTGAATTTTACACCCACCTTATTAAAGATTTGAGCCCCATGCTATTTTATCTTTCAAATATATTGTGAACGTCAACTTGCACATCTCAAGAAAACTGCCTTTGTAATTAACAAAGAAATTTGCGAGTTTGCAACAAAGTTCTGGCTTAATTTTGGTAAATGTCGAATAAAAGCATGAGTAACTTTTCCCAGAATATGTTGCGCTTTGCCTTGAGCAATATCAAACCCAAAGGTTTTGCTTGAAATTATTTGTGATCTTATACAATTCAATTCGCAAACATGCAAGCGTATTCTTTTGATGTTTCACTAACATACCTACTTAACTTTTTTATCCAATTTCATTGAAGGTGGTGCAAGCATAGCTCCGTAAAAGAACATTTGACGAGTTCAAAATTGAATTTCCTGAGGTAAATGGTGCTTGCTACCTTTCATCTGTCATGTAGTATCCATTCGAGAAGATATATTGCAATGACTTACTTGTGTTTGATACTTGGCGATGTCTGTTTTTCACATTTAAGTGTTTATTATTAAAGGCTTAGTTAAAGGCTCTGCTTGTGAAGTACGTTATGGTTTTTATTTCACTGACAAAGTAATCAACTCCTTAGCTTAGATTTAGTTGTGACAAGCATCGACTTGTCTGTCTGACAGAGTACCATACGTTTTTCAAAACGGTTATAGAATTTCGAGAATCGTAACTGAGTTGACTGAGTGACTTCTATGTAAAGCTCACTGACTGTAGAAACAATCTTTTTAATCAATTAATCTTTCATCTTTACTTTTTAATCTTTTTTGACTGTAGAAACAATCTCATTGACTGTACCTTATCATGTCCTACTCCCTGAGCCTTATTACGACCACCTGCCAATTGATTTCATTGGAGGTATAAGCAATGATTTCTTTAAAGGTGATGTGTCCATGTAAGTACAGCGTCTTCATTATTTTCACGTGATATTTCATGTGATCACTTTACCATGGAACTAAAAAGATAGCCAGGTCTGATATAAGCAGACTGATGACTTACTTACGGTTGCATTGTAGAGCTGAACCTGAAGTCTCACAGCAGGCAGCCTCGTTTTGAAATTTAAATTCTAATTTTGCATGTGATCAGTTAAATTCTACCAATCACAGTGCGCTTCTGGGGCTCTTCCTAAGCATCGTGTCAGCACATTTTGATAAGAGTGTATACGCTGCTTTACTTACATGGACACATTACCTTTAACGAGCCATTGTTACCCCATCTTCTTCACTGGCACTCTGCACTTTCAGACTGTATGAAAATCAAATTTCGCCTCAGTGGATAATATGGATCCACGCTGCAGTAGTTGCATTTATACAAGGTGTCAAGATAGGCGACATTCGTCTGAGCATGCGCCGTGACGTTGAGGGATGTCCGAGGGTACTTTAGCTGTGGTGGGAAAAGCCTTGTGATGACGTGATAGTTTTATGCAACCTGCAGTGGGCCTTGTTTTTAAAGTTGTGCGAAGCCGTCCAAGAGCTCCAAGAGAAATTCTACAGGGTGTCCCAAAAAATTGTGCCCCGTTTGCATGAAGATTGCGATAAAACGGCGAAAGATTCTCGCCAAACTTTTGTATGATGTTGCTCTTCAGATATTCAATTAAGGTTTGCTACCATCCCCATAAAAATTCGTTAAAAAATTAAGAACCATTTTCATGAATTCTTGCACGTTCTGTGATTGAATCTTCTTTTCTGGTCTACAAATTTTCTCTATTTCAGCTCGATTCCTGCTCCTGTCAAATTGATACCGCTTCCAAAAGCCTACAGTGCATTGATAACCACTTCGTCTGGGTTCCGGTGAGCATACTTTTTTTATTCATTGTCATACATTGTCCAATCTGCATAGTTCTAGCAAATATTCTTACTTGAAGGGAAGAAACATTCGCGGGAAGAAACTTTCACGAGTTGCAAAAGACGCGAAATCTTTTGAATTAACTTTCGCGAATCGGCTAAAGTGGGGAATTTCACAGGAATAAAATTGCGCGAAATAGGTTTCTTCTCAAATTCTGTAATGTCTCAAACATTCCTTGACTCTTCGATGACTTTTTCATACCTATGCTCGTTGGTAGCATAGCTCGAAAGGTTGGATTTTAAGCAATATCACATTGACTGATGAGAAGAGGAATATCAATATTTGCTTGTACTGGCTGCGCCAAAATAAACTATGCAATTTTGCCAGTCCACGATAAATCGTACACTGGACCGATTTTGAAGATTTATGACTTAATCTTTGGCAAAAATTCTGAATTAGATTCCAGGATTTTTTGCAAATTTTCTGTTGTCAGGTTTCAGAGTTATAAGTGAGTTTCTTGCAATTTTCGTTTTCGAAAACACTGAAAACAATCAAAAAACGTCGATCAAATTGTCTAAAGACTTGGCATGACTAGATAAAGAGAAATCATTTTCATGGTGATTTGGGGATTTAGAAATAGCTAGTGAAAGGCATCATATTGTATCCGTAAATTAACGCCAAATTCTGATTTTTCTAGATGTCCCATGACCGGCGACATCAGCCAGAACCCAACAATCTGTCTGATTTGCGGTGAAATGCTTTGCTCACAGAGCTATTGCTGTCAGGCTCTCGTTGATGAAAGGCAAATTGGTTCGTGTACTGCTCATGCTGAAAAATGCAATGAAACAGTTGGTATTTTTCTGCGTGTTCGAGATTGTCAAATTCTGCTACTTTACAACAAGACAAGAGGCTGTTTCATACCATCGCCATACTTGGATGAATATGGAGAACCGGATCTTAAATTCAGGTGAGAGGTCTTGATTATATATGATAATAATGATTTCTTTATTTAAGGTTGGCTTCTCGTCTTGCTGATGCTAATTAACGCCATCCAAAATGAAGACTCCTTTAAGTGTCGCCAAGACAGAAATTATGATAGATGAAAGGTGTAGTATTTATGTGAAAGCAATGAGCACGGTGTACATTCAACGAATTATAGCTGCAGGTACAAATGACTGTAATATCTGTTATGATCTTTTAGACTTTTCATTATTCATTTTTTTCAGTAATTTATTTTCAGTGGGCAGGAAGTATTTGCAGCTACTTAAAACTAATAATCACNCAGGTGAGAGGTCTTGATTATATATGATAATAATGATTTCTTTATTTAAGGTTGGCTTCTCGTCTTGCTGATGCTAATTAACGCCATCCAAAATGAAGACTCCTTTAAGTGTCGCCAAGACAGAAATTATGATAGATGAAAGGTGTAGTATTTATGTGAAAGCAATGAGCACGGTGTACATTCAACGAATTATAGCTGCAGGTACAAATGACTGTAATATCTGTTATGATCTTTTAGACTTTTCATTATTCATTTTTTTCAGTAATTTATTTTCAGTGGGCAGGAAGTATTTGCAGCTACTTAAAACTAATTTTAATCACACTATGCATGCCGCATCCAGGCATGGAACCCCTCGTTTAACATCCCTTCCAAAGGATGGCGAGGTGAGTTGCGAAGTCAGGCCTCCGAGAGGTCAAACATCAAGAGTTTGACCTTACTTGACCGAGGTTAACTTCAGTCACCTGACGGAAACTGTATTAGTCGCTCGGTCACTCGCCCCTTCATTTCTGACGTTTTATTTATGTCACTTGAAAGGTTGTTCCTTTGTTTACGTTTTGCATGCCCAGTTTGTTATTCATCATACCGGGTGCGCCATAATAAACTATGCACGTTTGGCAGGCCACAATAAATCGTACACTGGACCGATTTTGAAGATTAATGACTTAATCTTTAGCAAAGAGCCTGAATTAGATTCTAAGATTTTTTGCAAATTTTTTTGTTTACAGGTTTTAAAAACGATTAAAAAATGTCGATCAAATTTTTCTAAAGAATTGACATGAATGGACAAAGAGAAAACTTGTTCATGGGGATTTGGGATTTAGAAATCGATTAGTTTTATCGAATAATTGTATCGATTAATTGATCGATTTCTAAATCCCAAATCACCACAAAAAAGTCTTCTCTTTGTCCATTCATGTCGAGTCTTTAGAAAATTTGATCGACGTTTTTGGATCGTTTTCAGTGTTTTCGAAAACGACCATTTTAAGAAACTCGCGTCTAGCTCTAAAAAATGAGAACAAATGACAAAGAGAAAACTTGTTCATGGGGATTTGGGATTTAGAAATCGATTAGTTTTATCGAATAATTGTATCGATTAATTGATCGATTTCTAAATCCCAAATCACCACAAAAAAGTCTTCTCTTTGTCCATTCATGTCGAGTCTTTAGAAAATTTGATCGACGTTTTTGGATCGTTTTCAGTGTTTTCGAAAACGACCATTTTAAGAAACTCGCGTCTAGCTCTAAAAACTGAGAACAAAAAATTTGCAAAAAGTTCTAGAACCTAATTGAGGCTTTCTGCTAAAGATTAAGTCATAAATCTTCAAAATCGTTCCAGTGTACGATTTATTGTGGCCTGCCCAATGTGCATAGTTTATTTTGGCGCACCCGGTATAGTTCAATGCATTCACATCAAATGAAACACATTTCTTTTCAGACGTGGCAATCCATTGTACCTCTCAGTAGATCGCTACAACAACTTGCAGAAACTATGGTTATCTCACGAGATCCCAGAGAAAATCGTACGCCAACTGGAATCAAGTAGATCATTCATGTCTTTTGACTGGCCTCAGTATTAAATCTGTATTTGCCGACTTATTTTGTAGTCAATAGCCTCACCATATCTTCATGGTCGTTTGAAAAACCTGTAATATTCGCTTGAAAACGTGCCAACATAACATCTCAGGGTAGCCTTGAGAGAGCTGAAATGCACTTGCATATTGTTCTTTCTTATGTAGTTCGTTACGACTTGATTAAGGGTTTCAGGCCTATGTTTTCACGCATTTCGAAACCAAGACTATCCGTAGAATCAGGTTTATATATTTTCAGCGCTAATGAAAACACTTCGATCGTTCGGCTATCAAGCAGAATTCGATTCATTCAAATCCGGTCAAGGTAGGACCTTCGACCTTCGAATTTTCAAATTTCTTAACTGCTAATGGCGCTCATGGTAGAATATGCCAGAAAATTATCTGTGACTATTTCCTCCTAAGGGACGGTGCAAAGTTCATTTTATAACATGGTCAGTGCAAAATGTAACGGGGCAGCTACTTTTTTTTTTATCATGTACAGAACTGGGTCAACACTTTTTATAAAGCAAATATGTGCGGGGCAATAACATTTCATAAGCTCATGGTGAAGTTTGAAATATAGAATTGTTCATTTTGAGGATGAAGTTGTAAATCATGCACGATGAAAAATGCTTCGCAGGATGTGTATAAATTGATGAAAAATTCCCTGTCAGTTGTTTCCAAGAACGATTCATCAGTCATATCTCTTCATCTTCAAAATCAATGTTTTCGTTGACAGAGACTTGTAAGGACAAGTATTGATTGTTATGGTATTTGGCTTTTTCCATTGTTGGTGCTATACAACATCTGATGTTCATGAATACGAGGCAGATACATTTTTCAAGGAAAGGGTGACGGGGCAGTTCGTTTTTTGTAATAATTTCATACGGAACGAGAAGATTTTTTGGCAAGAATTTTTCTTCCCCACCGGCCATGTCATATGATAGATTTTGTATTGTCCCTTAGTCTAAGTTCCGGAGAAACGTCAAGGCCGCTTATCTTATTTAGAGTATTGTGGACGGACCGTCGTCGTTTGATCTTTGTTCAGGGCTTCATGTTGGCAAATAGACAATGCGATGGTAGACCCAAGTAGCTCAAGACTTTTTGATTCCGCCTCGTTTTTTTTCATTGTATAATATCTGCATAGTAATAGTCATGCTATGTTTCATATTAGTACCTTAACTTCATTGTTATAATTTGTAGAGATCTTGAGAGAGAAAATTGAAAAATTTGACTTGTGTAAAATGAAAATGATTTTATATCGTAACGAACGCTTCAATTTTCAGTTACGATTTTTTGTAACTTGCTGTATGATTTCTGTGATGTTTCTCACATTTACTTAACTTGACAACTTTATGTGACAAACAATCGCAGTGGTAGTTGTATAGCTATTATGGGCAAGGTTTACCGCCAAGAAATGTAGGGTTTGTGGAAATGTGATGTTGGTGGAGTTTTTTCCTGTATGGGCCAATTCATTGCGTTCACGGTTGCATTATGGAGCAATCTAGACGATCAAATGTTTTTACTTGAGCATCGTCGAACATCTGTACCGGTTGGGTCAGAAAAAACAATCCCCGTTGATAGGTCACTGCTCCCTGGATCGATATCAAGATGGTAATATCAGCAAACATGCCCAGGGGGGGCCGTGGTAGTTGAAGGTGACGTACCCGTTGCAAAATGCTGTGAAACCCTAAACCCTTAGCGGTAGTAGATTTTAGCCTAAGCGGTAGTAACTTGTAGCCAAAGCGGTAGTAACTTTTTTCGGTAAGCAGCAATAACAATAGGTTAATTGTTCCAGAAACAATAGTGCTATTATATGGCAGATATGAGCTAGAAAAATAAGTTCATGTAATTTTATTTATTTTGAAATAGTACCACATTAAGAATCAATCAGATATCTTGATATCACAATCAGAACAGACAGAACGCAATTATAATACGTTCATCAATTAATGGTAAAACACTCCTACCCAAATATGGTATTTAATGAAGGACATGTTTAACTCGATCTTAGAATTACCTGACTGAAATCGACCGCTCCGTTTTGAAAGTACGAGGGATTCTCTCCAGAAAGCTCCTTTAAGAAGCCTTCAAAGCTGCCCTAAAATCACGACCAAATTTTCCTAATATTTCTGTCTTACAGCAATGACTTTTACATGCTTTAGCACGGGTTATCGCGCGTTATAACATAGCAGCAAACCATGCAACAACAGACAACAGTACCCCTTACCTAAAATTGTTGATTTAAATATTGTTGGTGAGACAGCATTGAAAATAATACTACCTGAGAACTTGAAGCTGGTTCGGGTGGAGCGTTAGACTAACTACTTCAGTCCCAATTTCCGCTTCAAGTGGGACTGATGATCAAACTAACTGAAAATCCGACCAAAATCGCCAAAAAAATGGTAGTTATAGGGTCTATCAATAGCGATAACTACGAACATGTAATCAGTCTAGTGGAGCGCCTCGATGAATGCTGTTCGAATCTTGAAAAGACTCGGAAGATGTTGAGAAGTAAGAACAAATTTTGTAAAACAAAGGACTCGGGTCTGATTAAGACAAGCTAATTTGGCAGCCTCAGAATGGATTTCACACCTTCTTTGCAGCCAACCATATTTTTTTCTTTTTTCAATGATTTATTGAAAGTAGGCTGGACGCTGGAAGGAATTCTAGCTATTTAAAGCTAATTTAAGCCCACTGTGCATGCCGCATGCAGGAATAGGACCCCTAGCTTAACGTCCCTTCCGAAGGACGGACTAATAATTCATCTCCTTCTCTGTTTTTCTTGATTTGATTGAGGAATCTTTACCCTGGAAGCCTGGATCGCAGGGAACTCCAATCCATAGGCAAGGTAGGCCCGTTATTATTTAGCTTACGGCTGTTAAATGCTGAATCCATTTACAGCGAATTGTGTGATTAAATGCTTATGTTGAACTAGTATATCTCTGTAGAAATTTATTAATACAATTGATATCCTCACATGCCTATAATTGACTATGCTTTGGTTGATCTTACCATACCCTGGGTACCAGTGCCTAAAAAAACCATAAAAAGAAAAATGCCATTTTTTCTTTCTTTAGTTTTTGAATTTTTAGGCTCTGGTACCCAGAGTAATCTTACCAATGACAATGCCACTGTGAAGAACA
>REGL01000823.1:45900-64453 GCA_004194395.1 Aurelia aurita complex sp. Pacific | reverse complement strand
AAGTATTTTAGCATCCATTTCAGTTTTAGTGAGGGTACTAGAAAATTTACCTCAAACGACCGATTTTGTCTCCAGGGGCTAGAAAGCCGTGATCTCATTGGCTGACAAGCATGAAATTGGATGATTTCCGCATGCTCTGACAACCAGTAAGGATTTGAGCCTTATCTTGGCCAATCCTGCTTCCCGAAAGCTGTTGCAAAATTGAAAAATCTGACGATTCCCGGCTCACAATTCCAAAAAAGTGGCGATTCCCGATTCCCGAAAATCACATTGGTTACCCTCTGGTAAGGGAATGTCTGTTCCTTGGTGCCTGGACAGTTATAGAAAATGTGATAACGACAGAGCTTCACAGAAATGTTAGATAAAAAGCAATAAGGCTATAAAAAATGTTGGTTCTCGTAATCTAAACGACGAGCAGAAATTCTGCTAAGCAAAATTAACGTTAACGAACTTTGTATTGTGACGTAACGTAACTTGGCAAGGCTGAACTGCTCTTGTTCAGGAATTTGCCGACTGAGTGTAACTTTTACTGGATTTGCCGACTGAGATTTGGCCAGGGGGGGTTGCCGCACCCCCAGCACCCCCAATGTAGCTACGGCCCTGGCCATATTGAATGTTAAGTGGCTTATTAAACATTTTCTATTTCATAGCATCTGTTTCTATGTACCAAACTGAATCGCTTCATTCATTGTCAACAGATAGGTTCTATGTTATCAAATTGAAGATAGAAAGAAATACAAATATTAATTTCATATTGTTCACCTAATGCTTAAGTAGCAATTGCGTGTACTTTTATGTGATGGGTGGCCCGTGGCTTGCTCGGGGAGTCATTGCGCGAAGGCCACACACCCGCGGATTCGTATCTAACTCCACTCAATTCCTTCACTTGAAGCCTGGATTTGATTTGTCATAGCCTCTTTTATGCATTCAAAGAATCGATAAAAGAATTTTCGAATCGGTTGGGTGGCTCTTTGGGTGCAACGGGTGGTAAATTTGTCCAGATTCATCTGAGAGTATTTGTTTCTTTCCATTTAATGGCCACTTGGTAGATCAGTGTTTTGTGGAGTAATTTATAAGTAGCATAAAAAGTAACTTGTCTCGTAATAATACCTAATTTAATACATACGAAAAGTGGAATAACTTGGGTCACAAGTTATTATTCATGAATTCAAAAGATTACATTACCCACAGCCCCCGCAGCCATTTCAGGTATGCCACTAATAGACTGAAGGCTGGATGTAAAATCTTTTACAAGCAACTTAGTAGCTCTATCCTTATTTGTTGGTCATGGTGTGAAAATAACGCTTTACTTATTCTGACACCTTTTAGAAGTATTCTAAAGCGATTTGAAAGTAGTTCAGCAGTACAACGAGTGTTGCTTGATGTACGGGATATCCCAAAAATAAAAAATGATGTATTAGTGTTTGAAAAATCTACAAGATTGGCTCAGCTACGTCACTTCAAATCTTATTCTTGTTCAGTTTTATTCGAAGGCCAAACCATTTGTGGCAATAACGAAACTTATGGAAAATTATGCGAAAGACTGTGAAAGTATAGTTTTCAAGTCCATATTTTGAGCTTTCAGCTGTAGAGAACATCGTAAATCTTGCTCAGGACACTAAATCTAATAATTTCTCGTTGACTTTTGATTCGCACATGATCATAAGATTAGTTTCTAGCGCGATCAACCTCGTTAAAGAAATCGAAGGGAAAACAGGATCTATCTGCTTAAAATCGCGTGCAAGTTTGTAGCATGCTTGAAAACCAGCTTGCTGATAAAATTTCAAAATTTCATTGACTGACAGTTGTTGATTGCTCAATCTAATTTTCCAAAACTAATTTCATCTTTCATGCAACGCCTGAAAGAGGTAATTCAGTGGCGTTTGTTCAAAATTGGGCTGCTTCGTGAGCCCTCCGCTGGAACGAGGGACAATGAAGCGCGAGCGAAGAGAGCGCTTTTAATTCCTGGTCTCAATGCAAGATCTCTACAATTACTGGGTGAGTGAGGGATGGCTCAGAAATTTCACTCAATTGCCACTCCTTGCAGCAGACGGAATAACTTTAGATATTAAAAATAATTCAATAAAAATCGTGCTTTTTCAGAGATATAAGTGCATTTTTGTAGCAGTCTTTTTATCAAGTCTTCAAGTCTTACCAAGTTATCTTATTTCAATTTTCAAAACAATGAAAGTGAGTGCAGTAGTCCTATAGGGAAAATAAGATGCAACATGTGTGTTGCATGGTCAAATGCATAAGTTGTATATTTGTCGGAATTTGAATATTTCTTCGTGCTAAGGCAGAAGCTGTCCAACTTAACTAATTTGTATATATATTCGAAAAACATTCTCAAGAAGGAAAATGTTTTAAAGATTAAAAAGAAGTGTTAAAAGCAATTGCCTGATGAATTTATGAACAAGGGACTTCTTAAAACACTAAAATACCGGTTTAATACCGACAGCTGCGTCGGCGGTATCTAAGTGTTATTGACAAGACCGATAACACATGACACCATCTATCTTTGAATTTCAAACCAAAATAATTATTTTCACAGCTTTCATTCATCGGCTTTTTATCGCGTATTAAGCGGTTTCCCATGAAGCATGCAATAGTTGTGCATCTTTTTGCGGTACTACAGGTTCAGGTTAGCTAAGAGGATTTTAAAACAGGCAACCCTTTCCTTTAAAGCAGGCAACTACGCTTGAAGAGTTCAGAAACACAATGTATTTAATATACCTTTGAATTACCATAAATGATTCACAAAACAAGTTTCAAAGTTTCAAAATTTGCTGGAGTTCAACTTGAGATTTATTTGAAATTATACCTATTTCTGGTACAGTTACGCTTCTGATGATAGTGATTGTATCAAACCATTTCTCAAGAAAACCAGGCTAATACTGAACACGGGAACAGTTCAATTTGGACCGTACCAAAATAGATAGGTTCAAGTCTTGCGTTGACATGGGACCCGCTAGAGGTGTTCCAAACAGAACTGTTAACCGTACCATATTGGAGCCACTAATCTCGATCCCGCTTGGAAACGTTCCCAAAATGGTCTCGGGGATGGTTCAGTTCCAATCTGAAGGTTGGTAGTTGGGGTCCCTGCGCTGCTGAACCTGCTACAAAGTGTGAGGAGAGTCGCCAACTCTCTGTAATTCCAGGCTATCGGGATCACGAGATGTGGTTACATCGAGAGAAAGGACCAGGACGCTACTTAGAGAAGCTCAGCTTCTCAGCGTCGTAAAACTAGGTAGAAATGTAAATAAAGAAGAAGAAATGGTCTCGTGAAAACAAATGGAACCGTTCCGAGTGTAGGCGGCTAGGAAATGATCAACCTGAAGGTAAATTATAATTATTCTTCAAAAGCGTGACAGTGTTTTCTTACTCACACAGCAGTAAAATTGTCAAGTCAATGGAAAGCATTATGAACTTTCGTACTGTTGCTTGTGTTCATAATGAATCCGTATGTTCCGTTCTTGTGTTTGCTCATGTATCGTCTTTATAAATGATCAAAAATCTTTTTAAGTTTTGTTCATTGCAAAGGCAGCATTTGAAATTAAAAAAACTAAGGGAAAGCAACTTACAGCTATCCATATGGTTATTCCAACGTTGATCATGATCAAGCAAATGATTACCAAAAACACTTTGGTATTATTGAAGCCATTACAAATTTGTACTCAGGAAGGAATTCGAAACCATTGTCATACCAGGAGAAACTGCAAAACCAACTTCTTTGGTTAGATACCTCTTCTCAAAATTTGAGTAATGGTATGCCGGAAAGTACAGTCTGAATGCTGTGCTGTTGGCATGATTGTAGAAATCCAAGGTGTTTACATGGTTCATGAAATCATCATAGCCAATAAAATTCCTTCCATAAGTGACACCAGAACTGTTGCAAGCATGCTGCGATACCAGCTCAAAGGTTTTGACAAGGCCATCGATCTTGCCTTCAGAATTTTTATGGATGTATGGCGGGCTATGCCACCATATTACCTCAACATTTAAGGCATCTATACAATTTCTTGTCAGCATTGATAGTGCAGCTATAAACAGCAGTCCTATATACATCAGCTTCATGGCTGCAGACAGACTGTAGACGATCGCTTAATAGTGTGACTGTTTTTAAGTAGCAGCTCTTACGAGTACGGGTGACTGTATTCAAGACATTTCATTCCATTGCTGCTCAAGATGAAACAAATGTTGGTTTTTCTCAAAAGGATGATCTACTTTTTGCTAAATATCTTGACTCTTTGATAAATTAAACCAACATAAACTTCAACAAGCAATTCATCATTATTTGCTTCCTTATGCAAGTTCAGCTTTTGCCTGTTTGTTTATTAATAACCTCTGAACATGCTTGTATCACGCAGGGTTCGTAACGAAATTCTATCACAAGCTGGCTGTCTGCAATATGTACTGAACAAAGAAACTTCAACATAGACCGATTTGGATTATGCAAATACTAAGCGGTATTGTGTTGTGCATGAAAGATAAAGCCCGAGGTCGTAGAAAATGCAGACCGAGCTTACAACGTTCATGCATTAAAGGGAATTGACACCCAATTGACATAGTTAAAAGCTGACCCAGACCAAGTTAAAAATATAATCCATTGCATTTTATGATTTTGACACGTGCCGGGGTGTGCGCGCGTTTTTAGCCCATTTATAACCCCTTATAGCAACTACGAGATATAGCTATGCCTATTCCCTTAAGACCGAGGGCTTTATATTTTCCTCTAAAACAACAAAATCTGTAGTTGTAGCATGAGTTTGGTAATAATAATAATAATATGATAGCAATAATGAAAGACATATCTTCTGCTACCTATCTACACGTCTTTAAGGCGCATTACGTAATTTTCATGAACCAACAGAGTGATATTACGTAAAGTATCACTAGGAATGTAAAATTTATTGCAGCGAATAGCTTATTGAAACTATTCGCAGGACATTAGATAAGAAAGGTGTTGATGGTATGATTTTGATGGACTTATCAAAGGCATTCGATTGCATAATTTACTTATTGCTAAATTAAATGCGTATGGTTTTGGTCTGCCGGGTCTCAGATTGATAGCAATTACCTCTCAGATAAAAAGCAGAGAGTAAAGGTTGGCTCAACATATAGTGACTGGTTACAAGCAAAAACTGATGTCCCCCAGGGCTCTGTGTTAGGGCCCTTACTATTCAATATTTTTCTCAATGATTTCATCTACATCGTCGAGCATTCGGAGGTGTACAATTTTGCTGATGATAATATCATTTTTTCTTGTGATGACACTTTGGAAGTGTGGCTTCAAACCTAGAAGAAGATATGTCTCAAGCGATCTCTTGGTTCAAAACTAATCAAATGGTATAGCCAATCCATCAAAATTTTAAGTTATGCTACTCGGATTGAGGACAAATTATAATATTGTTCTCTATATTGGAAATGTATCTATTGATATTGTCAGCAGTGTCAAGTTATTGGGGATTAAGATAGACTCGAGACTAAAATTCGACCAACATGTGGCAAAATTATGTCAAAAAGCAAACAAAAAGATCAGTGCCTTCTGTAGAGTTGAAATGTAAGATACATTGTCATTTCGAAAAATATTCAAAACTTCTTAAAAGTCCAACAGTAGATAAATAGGTAAGTAGCTAAAGTTTCTTTCAAGCCATTCAACTAGAACAAATAAGTCATATAATTTTATAAATTTAAATGCAGAAACACCGCAACACGACAAAAAACAACAGCAAATATGATTAATTTAATTTTTGCCAATATTTCGTCCTGTAATGCAGCCCTGAAGAAGTCCTGCATGGCAGGACGAAATATTGGCAAGAATTAAAGTAATCATATTTGCTGTTGTTTTTTGTCGTGTTGCGGTGTTTCTGCCTTTAAATTTATTCATTTTTTCGTCATCGCAAGCATCTTCGGATCCGGCAATCGACGTTGGTATCGTGGCCTTTATTTTTTTAAATTATATAATTTTATACTCACCTTTTTATGCTGATTTAAAGATTTGGAGCTTATGCTAGCCTCCGCCGACTTTCTCGGAGGAGCTTATTGGGATTGGATAAAACACAAGAACTGCAATGCATCGCTCGAAAGGTATTTATACATGCAGCGTTCTTTTGGCAATCAAAACAATAATGGCTACAGTCAAATTCAATCAGGTGATTGGCATTGCTTCGAAATCAAACAATATTTATATCTTGAATAATCAAACTACGTAATTTGAATCCGTAATGTGAAGGCTACAATCTTCTATCCAGCATAGAAATCAAATACTACCACCGATTTTTGCTCCTGGCTCATGGCCGAAAACCTCAAAAGCCTCCTTTTGACGGACCAATCAGACGGCAAATAAGCGAAGAAGACAAAAGAAACCCGTGAAGATATTTCTAAATTTCACCTTTCTTCGTAAAACGCAACCAGGGCAAAAGACTGCTTGCAATTTCCCGAATCTTTTTGAAGAAATCTGCTCTCCAGAAGTTTGGGTATACCAGCTCGGCTGCTGGTTGAAATATTCCCAGGTTTCAAGGAGTTATGGACAATGCAAAAAGATAAAGGCAAAAAGGAGGATAACACAGAAACTTCCAAACCTTTTAGTAGAGTTTTTCAATTCACATAGAACCCGCAGGGACATTGAATCTTGAACTAAAAGAAACTATGGCAGAAAGACAGCAGCAAGAAAAACTGAAAACCAAGATTTTTGGCGCTTTTAGGTTAGGCTCTTACAACAATCACTATTGTTATCACGTTTGTCTCCCCGCCAGAATTTCTATTGTTCAAGGCTCAGTGCCAGTGCCTTATCGGTTTGTGTCTGAATTGGAGATGCAATAACTCCTCCAAGCTTGGTGATATTTCTCGCAGGTGCTTCCGAGACAGGACTTTAGTCTCTTGTATCCATGCAGTACCTTGCACAGCAGGGACCAGGGGCGGATCCAGCCCAAAGTTGAAGGGGGGGGGGCAACTTGCAAAGAGGGCGCCAAAAACACAACAGGAAGTAATGGCACCGAAGGTGCACGAAAATTTTTTGGACACTTTTTAAAGAAAATTCTTTGATTTACTACTAAATAACGCCTCGATTTATATGTTTCCCCCATATCTAAATCGAAACAGTTAGAAAATTATGCCTAGTTTTAATTAAGAGTAGGGATGAGGGGCGCTTTTCTCGCCAAAACAGGGGCGCCAAGCTGACTTTTCATCATGAAGGTGGGGGGGCAATTTTCCCACTTGCCCCCCTAAATCCGCCACTGGCAGGGACTTATAAAAAGATGACCCTGCTTAGACCCATTCTCAGCTATCACCTCGCAGAAAAGGAATTCAGGAAAATACCCATTCTATAACATATAAGCATATAACATATAAGCATATAAACGTATATAAAGCTTAGAATAAACCATTTAAAACCCCTTTTTAGCCAAATATGAACAAAGCTAAACTTTATGACAGTTGGTGTCTAAAATTCTCTAAAACTCATCAAAATAATACTGACAGTGACATTGAAGAAATTGTGCCCCATTTGAGCATGGGCAACAGGAGACATAATGAGTTGAATTTGTAATTAACCAAAAATGGGAACTTACTAGAGTTCTTTTTGTCGTTTTCTAATCTTGCAGTTATACTGCCCGAATCTTATTTACCAAGCCTATACAACCGACTGCCAACTTGAATGAATTTTCGACCCCCCCCCCCCCCGCAGCAATCTGGCGAAAATCGACGCTTCAAGCAGAATGGCGGTTAAAGAGGACTCTCGACCTGTGTTGCGGATTGTGCTGGCTTGAAAAATGCGTCCGATCAAGAAAACGACAAAGAAGAACTTGAGTAAGTTGTCGTTATATCTTAACAGCGGAATGAGTTAACAACATAGTAAAATCACGATGAAAGTAGCTTCACTTCAAATCACTCATTTGTCTCCTGGAGCTCATGATTTGAGTGGGTGCTTTGGCGGAACTGTAAAATTATTGCATAGGAAATGCTTCAACTTAGAGTTTGAGCCCTTGTTTGGGTCAATTTGATGGAAGTAAGTGGCTGCAGATTTATGGCATAGGAAAGACTAATCAATTGCTTACTTCAAAAATATTGGTTACTTCGAAAGGGTTCTAGAGTTGAATTTGACTTTTTTTTCTGCAATCTTAACCCTATCAGAGGCCTAGGGTATTTATTTTTTTTATACATTCTGCTAAAAATTTACAATACATATTTACTTAATTACTATACTTACAAACTACTCTACTATACTACAAGGACAAGACCTCGGGGAGCAATAACAATGTCTACCCACGTGGGTATTTAGATAAAGAAAAAAATCGAAAAAAGACACGAAACTACAGGTAACTACAACAAAAATGAGAAAACGTTTACTTAAAAGGGACGAGGTGGTTAAATATGACTTGTTACCGAGTTTTAGATTTCTAATCAAACCGACCAGTTTTATGGATAAAGCAGAGAGTTAACAAGAGTATATCTTTATTGATACCATCGGGAAAATCTTTATCACCATACAATAAAATCTGCATTAGAAATTCGTTCGAAAGATTTGTATGTCCAAGTGGTGGTAATAAAGCAGAAACACCAGCGAGAAGATCTCTACGTGGTACTGCAAAAGAAGGGCAGAGCAACAAAAAGTGTTCCGTATCCTCAATGCCATCGTTGGTAGGGCACATTGGGTTTAAAGTATCCCATAAATTGTGTTGGAATTTGTGAAAATTTAATTTACTGAGACCAACCCTAAGTTGGGTAAGATATGATAATCCTGTCGGATCATGTATCCGAAAGACAGATTTTGGAAGGGGACGAATTTTGGATAGCAGCTTTGTTTTAAAAGCAGCAATAGAAGGTGCAAGTCTAATTTCTGGATCAAGCTTATTCCATTCAGACAGACAGTGAGGATAGAAGCTGGATTTAAATTTATCAGTCCTTGTTCGTATTCGCCCGATGGCATCCTGATTGCGAAGAGTGTATCTGGACTGCCGCTGTGGTGGTATTGGATCCGTTGTATATTCAGGAGTCAGATTATTCATGAACTTGTAGAATAAAACAAGGCGTCTGCTCCACCTACGGGAGCTTAGCGATTCCCAGCCAAGCTCGGCATACAGCTTTTCTCTCGACGTACCCTTCCATGTTCCTGATACAGCTAAAGCAGCAGAATACTGAACAGACTCTAGCTTCTCCATGAGACTTGGCAAAGTTACATTGCCACTAAATTCACATACTTTAGGAGGGATATGGTAAATAACGTCCCCGTAATCCAGGTGGGGTCGAACATAGAGCTTATATAATTCGTTCAGCGTGTGTCTTGGGAGATACCTGGAGAGATATTTCAGCAGACCGATACTCTTACGTGATTTAGTGATGGCTGCTTTGATATGAGCAGAGAAGGACAATTTTGAATCAAGAAAGAGCCCTAGGTGTTTATGCTCATCTACTTTCTTCACAGGTGTGTTGTTAAAAAGTATCACTGGATGGTCAATTTTATTTCTTTTCGTCGAAAATATTATTTCAACAGCTTGCTTTTGTAGATCAGGATTAAACGACATCCTCCAGTCATGAGCCCACTTCTTTATCAACTCTAAGTCATGGTTCATATCGTTTGCAGCTGTATTGGAGTTTTTGACGACCGTAAATAACGACGTATCATCTGCGAAAAGTTTGACATTACACTTCAAGTTTTCCGTTAGATCATTAATGTACACAAGAAAAAACAATGGTCCTAGAATAGAACCCTGTGGTACTCCTGCCGAAATATCTCCCCAGACAGAACATTTTCCGTTCAGAACAGTTCGCTGTTTTCGATCCTTAAGAAAGCTTTGAATAAGAGAAAGGAGTTGCCCTGAAACTCCACATCGTTTAAGTTTATATACAAGACCATCATGCCATACCCTGTCAAAGGCCTTGGAAATATCAAGATAAACAGAACGAACTTCAAGCGGGGGATTACAGTCGAATGCTTTAAAGATGGTGTGCGATATCGAGATTAGTTGATTGATTGTCGAGTCACCTGGACGAAAACCTGATTGATTTGGATTTAATAGCTCACACGAGACAAGGTGCGAGTATAAAGAATCGTAAATTAGCTTTTCAAGAATTTTCCCAAAAATAGGGAGTAGAGAATTTGGACGGTAGTTACTTTTCACATTTTTCTCATTCTTTTTGTGCACAGGCACAACATTTGCACATTTCCATATTTGGGGGAAAAGAACACACCTCAAACAATTTGTGAATATTATCTTAAGCAGAACCACTAATACAGCATCACTTAATTTTATCATTCTCACAGATATTTCATCCCAGCCATGTGCCTTATTAGAATTAAGTGATCTTATAATATTCAGTATCTTTTCATCAGAAATAGCGAAGTCGTTTATAAGAGTAGTAGCTACTGGAGGACTAGGACTAGGGTATTTGATGCTCTAGGAAGACTAGGGGGGGGGCTGATTCAGCCCCCTGTTTTATTTCCGTTCTGAATGATGTAGAGCCTTGAAACTTAGCATGTGCATAGAGCATCATGAGCTGAACCCAAAAATGAAGTCTATTTTTAGTTATGTCACGTTACATGCTCATGACGTCACAAAGGCAATAAGGGTATGGGTCTAATTTTAGTGTATTTTATGGCTAAATAGCTTTTGCTTTGCAAAGAAAAAATTATAAAAAGTGATGACGTCATCACACAGGAATTCGAAGAATGTGCGCATGCGTACAGCCAAAATACGCACAATCGTATGTTTAAATTACAAACAAATTATGCAGTTGGGTAGAGGATCAAAAGTAGCATATATTCCTGCAATTTCATTGTTTTCTTGCATTTGATGTAGATTTTATTAGAATTCATTGAAAATTTGCACAGACATCTCTCAAAAATTGATTCCGTTTACCCCTTGGAATGAATTAATTTTTTCTAAAAAGTTCATTTTCGATTATAAGAAGGATAAAAACCAAAAGTCAGAAAGTTTCAGCGTTGTAAATGCACTTGGTAAAAATCCACAGGAGAAAAGCCGCAAGGAGGGTGATTCAGCTCCCCTAGGCTTGATAGGGTTAAAAGGGTTCATAGTGTTGACTCTGACCCTTTTACACATGTTGAAAAATGTTACAAGTTTCATGTGGTTTTTACACCCAATTTAGCAAAATTTGCGGACGTCAGTACTTGACCACGTGACATAAACAAAAACAACGTTATCTTGTTTGCCGTATCGTGCTTGCTACCTGTGCCAAGTTTCAAGTCTCTAGTATTTATGTATTTTAGTATGAAAATGTTTTTTAGTTTCAAAAAGCCTTATAGTTTGGATAGGGTTAAAGCTATCACTCTAAGCAAAGCATCAGCCACACTGGAGCAAAGGTTAGAAGACTACGAAGGTTAATACGAAAGTTATATAATGAAGTGAATGACGAATGACCTAAGCTATTTGGTGTAGTCCATAAATAGACAGAGTTCAAAAGTCAAACCTTCCTTCGGACGCAAAATTCGTGCGTTTCTCACTATGTTGCTCGTTTTGGTCAAGTCAAAATAACCAGAATTTTCGAACTCTTCCTGTTGTCGTTTATAGCCTTATATTCATGGTTGCTGTTTTGCCAAAATAACTCACGATTTTTTATGACATTAACAAGCAATATACCTTCCTCTGGCTCACAGCTGTGGAGTCGAGACTCAGATGTGGGAAAAATGTGTGAAGCCACGAAGCAGCTCTGCAGGAAGCGAAGCTCGTTTGTCTGGAATGAAGAGAATGGGGGAAAGATAGAAAGCGGAATAGAGAGGAAAAAAAGAAAGGTAACGAGAAAGGGAGGAAAGAAGAGATGAAAGGAAAAGGAAAGAGAGAAAAAAGAAAAGGGGAAGAACGAAGGATGAAAAGAGATAGGATGAAAGAGCAGAAGCGTCGTGGCTGGGGGGGGCAGGGGGGGCACGTGCCCCCCCCTAGCGTCTGAAATTCGTATATTTGTCGGAAATTCGGATCTTTGGTCGGAAATTCGGAAATTTTTCCGAAATTTTTCATCTGCATGAATTGAAGCCTAGTAGCTACTATCACGACCCTATTTACTAATTGATTTTTAACAAGAGGGGCATTTTCCAACAGTCTGAGGGAGGTCATATAAAAAAATTTCCTAGGTGCCAGAGCCTTTGTTTGTCGAGATATGGTCCTCGGGATTCCTTTTAAAACCGAAGAGAAAATAGCTGGATATAGGTTGGGTAAGAATTTTCTGAGAAAGGTCAAATCTTCTATTTTAGCACTGGTAAATATGGAATCAAGGGATGTATTTTAAGCCAAAGTAAAGGACGTTTCTTCAAAAACGTTCTTCGTGCTCCGATATATAGGAGAACTGTCACGAAGCTGTCAAGGTTTCCTTGTCGCTAATGGCAAGCATGATATTGGGAGATGCATTCTAAGCCAAAGTAAAGAATCTTTCTTCAAAAATTTTCCTCGCGCTCCGATTTATAGGAGAACTGTGACGAAGCTATCAAGGTTTCCTTGTCGCTAATGGCAAGCATGATATTGGGAGATGCATTCTAAGCCAAAGTAAAGGATCTTTCTTCAAAAATTTTCCTCGCGCTCCGATTTATAGGAGAACTGTGACGAAGCTATCAAGGTTTCCTTGTCGCTAATGGCAAGCATGATATTGGGAGATGCATTCTAAGCCAAAGTAAAGGATCTTTCTTCAAAAATTTTCCTCGCGCTCCGATTTATAGGAGAACTGTGACGAAGCTATCAAGGTTTCCTTGTCGCTAATGGCAAGCATGATATTGGGAGATGCATTCTAAGCCAAAGTAAAGGATCTTTCTTCAAAAATTTTCCTCGCGCTCCGATTTATAGGAGAACTGTGACGAAGCTATCAAGGTTTCCTTGTCGCTAATGGCAAGCATGATATTGGGAGATGCATTCTAAGCCAAAGTAAAGGATCTTTCTTCAAAAATTTTCCTCGCGCTCCGATTTATAGGAGAACTGTGACGAAGCTATCAAGGTTTCCTTGTCGCTAATGGCAAGCATGATATTGGGAGATGCATTCTAAGCCAAAGTAAAGGATCTTTCTTCAAAAATTTTCCTCGCGCTCCGATTTATAGGAGAACTGTGACGAAGCTATCAAGGTTTCCTTGTCGCTAATGGCAAGCATGATATTGGGAGATACATTCTACGCCAAAGTAAAGAGTGTGGCCCCAAAAATTTTCCATTTCAATGCTCCAACCTACTTAATTTACCCTGGCCACGGCACTGATTGTGGTACGCTCTATTCCCATACAGTTATAGCGAACTAATCTATATTATTGCTTCGATTGAATGCCAGATCAGTGTCTTGCTCTCTCTGTCTAAAAATCAGTTTTGTAACCAAACTGCGCATGCGCATGATGACGTCATTAGTTTTGACGTCATCATTCGTCGGAAAATCAGCAAGTTGTGCCCCCCCTGTCAATTGGTACCCACGACGCCCCTGTGAAAGAGAAAACAAAGATTGAAAATGTAGATATTATTAAGGGGAAAGGAAAGGAAACAGTATTTGGGTTATGCCCTGTCCATTTACAGTTGTGGGGTCCGAGGAGGCTACGAAGACAATCGATAAAACAATGAAAGGAAAAATGTAGTTTGACATTGCTCAAATATTTTTCCCACCACTGCGCGAGACTTATTCTGGACTTTGTAAATGGGACAAAGAAAAACCCATACGAGTCATAGTTTCTTTTGGTTTTTCTCTTTTTACCACGCGTTGGATTATCTAAAACAATGAATTGACCATTCAAAACCTACGAGATCGCTTGTGAACGTCAGGGACCGCGCAGCGGCTTCAAAGTGGGGGGGGGCGGCTGAACGGCGAGCGAAGCGAGCAAGAATAGGGTTCCGGGGGCTGGCCCCCGAAAAATTTTTTGAGACCACGCGCTTTAGAACGTTGGAAAACGCCCTTTTCAATAAAAGGCTTGCCTCTTAATACGTCGATATTTATACTGTATACAGTTTGGTTCAAAAAAGATTTCAATTACAAAGAGACATCGTTACAACCAACAAAATTAACAGCCAAGCCTTCTCAACTCTAAAAACTATTACCACTGAAGATCTGTGAGAGCAAATGTGCCAAAGTTGGATGCCTATTCTAATTTTTAACCAAATCGTTAGCAATTTCTAAGAGGGACATCGTGTTTGCTCGTTGATTATGAAAGCTCAATATCGCTAGACTGTTAGAATTTGCTTGCTTCATATTTGAATAAAATCAGGTTTTGAGACAACTAGCCATTGAGAAGGTCTCTCAGCAAATGCAGCAGTTGCGTGTATGAAAATAGTGAAAATTTCATATTTGTGAAAATTTTCAGACCTATCTTTGAAAAAAGTGGGGGGGGGGCTTTAGCCCCCCTAGCCCAATGGCTGCGCGGTCCCTGGTGAACGTCCTTCGAAATTTTTAGACAGAGGTGCTCTTCGTGTTCTGGTTGTTCGGATTCAACTGTCTATCATGTTTGTTTACTCTCTTCTTACAGCATCGTTTAAGCAATGACTTATGACAGCCAAATGCAACGTAAATAAAGCTGCCTTGAAATGATACAATAACATTAAAGATAAACTGCATTGCAGTATTATCAACAAACGGGCCAATGAGCCCAAACAGCCATCCAAGACCAAACAGGACTGATAATTTTAAGGTTAGAGCAGTGATGACGACTTTCTTTCGTGCAGACTCTCCATTGCTATTCTGTGCAAGTTCTCTGTGGCTTGCCTTTTCCATGGCCTTCAACTTACAGATGGTAACCACCATGAGCAGTGTGTTAATAAGCAACATTAGTAGGATTGGGATTGTGAATGTGATCAGATTCGCCCAGAATTTAACAATGAAGCATTTTCCTTGATAGCCATACCCCGTATAATCACTCTTAGGTATTCCAAGGAAGACGCAAACAAGGACGATGGTCGTGCATGGGATGCAGACGCCTATCACGTATCTCTTGAATCTTTTCTTCTTTGTTGCTTGACGAACCAGTTTCAATTTTGTAAAAGTTATGAACAGGTCATAAGAAATAACAGACATCCATGAGAAACTCATCAGCAACGACCAGTGCAAAAAAACGGCACTTATTTTGCAGTAGACAATGGTATCGCTGAAGAAAACTGTGGTCAGTTGAAGCACGTGAGCCAAGCAAAGGAAGATTGACAGACAAATTACATTTTTATCCATCAAGGAGAATTCTGGTTTCACGATGAAGTAAGTTCCAATAAGCGCAACAAGGCAGACAATACTGCAAGAGTTACCAATTATATTCAAAAGGACTAATGATTTTGATGATTTAGCAGATTCATATAAAATCAAAAGTCGTTTTGAAGTGTTTTTCCAAGTTTCTTTAATATCTGTAACGTTTCGTGGTAAAGTGCCAATAATTGTTACGTTCTCCTTTAAATTCTTATGGACGATCTTCGAATTGTTTTTGGATGACACAAAATTCTGTCGTTTGTTCGTATTTCGAACAGGGGCTTTAGATTGCTTCACTTCAGGATAGAAGCTAGGAGCATTAGGTGGTTCAAGGAAAATAGAACCATCTGAAGGACCAGCAGGACCAATGTGACAAGTCAGCTCTAAGGGATCAAAATATCCACCTCTTTTGGCACAGTCTATCTCGTGTGTGTTGATGACCGTTTTTGCAATAACGTTGATTGCAATAAAGAAATAGTTGCTTGGCACTGGGGGCACTGGTATCCATTCTCCTCTATGACCTATGGGACCTTTAGGGCCTTTAGGCCCAGTTGGAGGCAAGATATTTGACTTATTGGTCTCGTTGCTGAATATATTCGTGGTTGAAGGCAAGCTTGTGGGATGTCTAGTGCTTGCTGTACTTTGAATGCCTGTAGTGCTTACCATTGTGATCGGATCAGTAGAAATGCTGGACCCTTTTCGCTTATGGATGTTCTGCCTAAACAAAGAATAACCACAACTAACTTCAAGACCTCGAATTCTGCTGCTGTAAACATTACACAACGGCGATACATCCCATAATGGATCGGTGCCCCTTGTGCAATTTGTTTTGAAAAAGCTGTCATATATCAATAAACAGAACTGCCGTCGCATGCTGATATTCAACTTTCCATCTTGGGTTGTTAAGTTTTTGAAGATGGATAGTGACACATTTATCAAATTTGGAAAAAGTTTATTCAAGTTGTGTCCAGCTACAGGGTCTAAGTTATCGTTTATAACATATTCCAATTGAGTTTTTATCAAATTTGCGTCATTAAAGGCTTCAGTACCCTCGACTGAGGCATGGCAAACGAGCAGGCTGAGTAAAATGAGCAACATCTTACTTGTGATATAATGAAACTGCAGGGTGAAACCAACTGAACGTAGCCTTTCGGTAGAGTGAAGTCAAATTACTTTTCGACGAGCGTGGCCATTCGAAACAGCAATGTCAAAATTTCCAAGTTATCAAAACATGCCTTTGATGACGCATGAGCTTGATTCTGAGAGATAGCCGACTTGCCAGTATCGTCCTCGTTGTCTGCTAGACTTTGCTCAAACCAAGCCATCCAACGAAGGCAGCAGTGAAGTCTTTCAAGATCAGCATATGTCTCAATCATATAGACCTTTCCACTGTTGACGTCACACACCTTTGAGCGCGCAATGCATTCTTTATCAAAGTGACCGCAATGCAGTTTCAACAGGATTGCAAAAAACTTGATCATAGGCGTAGGCGTAGGCGTAGAAGGCCGGGGCTGGGGGGGGCCTAGCATTTGATGGAAAAATTTGCAAAAATCAACCATAATTGGGTAGAAATCCGCCTAAGTCAGGAAAAGTCTTCGTAAACAGGCTTTCTTTATCGGGCAGCCCCCAAACTTGATCTTCCCGTAACGCTTATTAACTTGATGCTCTAGTTTTCTGAAAACGATTTCAATGTGCAGAATATTTCGCAACACCGGCCAATCTAACTGAATTCAATTTACTCAAAATAAAAGTCGATCGATGACGCAAATTTAATCGTGCAAAACACACCCATCATTGTATTCGCGACCATTTTCACGTGACATCAAAGTTTCCATTGTCCTGCGATAATTGACGTCGTTTTACTCATCTGCACCACTATTTTCCAGAATGCGGCTTCGTGGTAAAAACTCACTCCAAACCAACTCATCCATAATTCAACCTCAAAATCCTGTTTCGTTTTATGTAGTATAATTTTATCCTGCTTTCACTCCGCATTAGCGTGAGTCGACCAAATATCGTTAATTTATTTTCAAAATTGTTCACTTTAATTTGCTTCAGTTTGCGGGTTTGCATTGCATCTGACTGCCAACAGCTTATGAAGGTGGCTTTCCCCTACGCTGAGTTAAAATAAATATATTCGAAAACATACCGGGTGAGTCAAAAACCGTATGCAACGTCTGACAGATGTTAGAAGAAAAGCTTTCCTTTGAAGCTTTTCTCATAACTTTAAGTTCATTTTTCCTTTCCGAAATGACAGTTTAGCCTAAAGTAGTATTTCTCCATTTGCCAGAAAGCGGTAAGGTGCTCAGCATCGAGGAGAGTGCATAATTACAATCCACACTTCCCGTATCATGATTGATTACAGTAGAAGCCCGCAAAAAAGAACCTATAATTTCTTGAGGCAGCCTGAATGAGGTTCTTGATTGACTGATGCCATACTCAAGTACAGCCTGTAAGGTTCTTAAAAAAAGGTGCTTATAGTTGGTACAGTGCAAATGTGTTTTAATACATGCCAGTGCATTCCTTCTGTGAATTGAATAGTTGTTCCATATTGAATAGTTGTTGAATAGTTGTTTGATAAAGTTTACATCATGAATTTTTTTGCAGTTTTCAAGTAAAGTACTATCTATCAAACTAGTACATAGGAACCTTTACAAATTCAGCCTCTTGTGGGTTATTGTTTAAAAAGTTTTAATCGTGGAATTTTAGCCTCAAGGTTCTCATAAAACTAGGTTCTTTTATGCGGGTTTCTACTGTAATGATAATGACTGAGCTTAGAAAAACATTATTTTTAGCTACTTTTCGGCAATACCTGGTTATAGATAAATATTGTGCATTAACGACATTGTAAATTATGAAGAAATTCTCGAAAAGGATTTAAATTCTCAGCCAGACAATATGGAGCTGATTTTTCAAATCGATTATTTACTTTTAGTTCTTGGATACGATATCTTAGACAATGTGCATTTTTCTGATTTGCTGAGTAGTTTTAACGGCTGAGCAAAATTTAATTGATTGCTGCTCTACATAACGGGTGAGTCAGAAGAACGTGGGATGTTTGACAACCCACTTGTTGCTGAAAAACACCTTGGATCCTATTTTCTTGAAGTTCCATACTGCAGAAAAATATCAAATTATAAGATCAAATTAGTTCTAGCAATTTAGTTTGTTAAGTTCAGTCTTTCTTTTCATATTTATTTGTGCTTTGTGATTTTGTGATATAGCTACTTCGGTGCATGCTTTTAAAAAGTTTCTGCTTTCTGGTGATAACAATTATCGGAAATGGCCTCAAGGGCAACAAAATGAACAATAATCGCCTTTCTTGTTCTGCTTCAAAATAATGCATGCCCTGCTGTAATGTTTTGGTAGGGAAATGAGCCTATACTCGGATATCTGTAATTTCACAGATGATATCACC
>REGL01000823.1:19813-33259 GCA_004194395.1 Aurelia aurita complex sp. Pacific | reverse complement strand
GCCCAAACGTTGCTCATTCATCGCCATTCATTCAAGGTCAGGTGTCACACAAACGTATGAATGGCATACCGCGAATAACAATTCGGTCGTTTTTCAGTCAGTCTCGCATAAGTCGGATCTCTTCGGACTGACAAAAACAATCCGCAGTAGCAGAGTGGGGAATACTCTCCTAACAGAAACCTGCAATGAGGACAGATAATGTTACAATAGGATTCGCTATTTTTTATAGACACCTAGACACGAAGCAATTTGTGACTGCAAACAAAGGGAATTCCATGCCCGGTTGGTCAAGTAATAAACTAAGACAAAGAAAGCCGCAATAAATTGCCCTGAAACCAAGGTCGCTAGCTCGCTTGTTTTGCATGCCGGAACTGGTTTTCAAGAGCAAACATGAGCACATATCGAGAGAACAAGGAAATTTCTAAACTTCTGCCTCGAGAATTCTATTTTTTTTGGTACAGAAGCTAAAGCAGTAAGTGTTCTAATTATACCTAAAAGGTACGAGAATTGAATCGCCTCCCAATTGGCTTCTGCATCAAATAAATAAAGTGCCCGAAGCAATGATTAGATATATCCTTCCTCTTTCGATATGTGCTCATGCTTGCTCCTAAAAACCATTTCTGGCATGCACAACGAGCGAGCTAGCAGCCTGGGTTTTGCGGCTTGCATTGTTTTTGTTCAGGACTTGACCAACCGGGCATGGAATTCTCTTTGTCGGCAATCACGAATCGCTTTTGTATCTAGAAGTCAATAAAAAATTGCAAATCATATCGTAACATTATCTGTCCTTGTTGAAACCTGCAACATAACATGTACGTGTTAAAAACTACTGTGATAAATGCTGTGATATATGCTGCTATTGTCAGGATGCATGGGTATAAAAACAATACATGAATTTACTCAAAACAAGATGGCCTTATGTTTTCATTGCTGTAGCAAGCGGTATTAAGGGTTATCATATAGAAGTTGCAAAGCATGAAATAAAATTTGATTTTCTACTAGACATGTTAGATCGGCAAATGTATTTATGTACATAAACGTTAAATATGACCAATTTCTCGCTAACAAATGTACAACACTAATACAGTTCCCAGTACAATATATTAATCACATATTTCTAACGAGAAAAGTTTGCCATCCAGCTAAGGTGCAACTGGGAGTCTATTCTTTCATGTGCAAAATTGTTGGGGTCTGCCTTTGCTAACCTAGAAAAAGCACTTGCGTTCTGCTTCAACGATAGTTAAAATTTCAGTTGAAGAATTACATTTGACGTCAAAGCTAAAGCACAGAATTAAAGGGCGCCAAACTGTAAACAGATCTGATAACATCGCATGCACGTGTCCATTGTTCTCCATTGTCTTTTGTCTTCTGTAGTTGGTTTAGTGGTTTCATTCAAGCCACCAGAAAATGATCGTTTAAACTCCACTTATATCCAAGCAATCGTAAAGGATATGAATGTTTGGTTTTTTCCATTGTGAAGTACAAAGATTTATCTTCAAAGCGATGCTTTCATTTTTGAAAAAAACAGGTAAGCGTCCGTGTGATGTTGCGCATCAAAAACTGCAAAAGCATTGTTTCAACTGAAATTTGGAGACAGAGCCCCTGTAAAGTCTGTTTTGGACGTCCTGACACCTGGGTCTGTTGTTGTGACGGGTAACGGGGAACGTAACGAAGGCAAATGGCTTAAACCGCAACATTGGCATATAGAAATATGTCAGATATAATGCAATTCGCTACACTTTTCTCTGCGATACGATGTTTGGGTCTCATGACATTTGAAATGCACATTTGCTTCTTGTTAAACGTAATGGCAATACGGTTGCTGTGTATGTGGCATAGTAATGATACTGCCTCGAATGTAAATTTTCATACAAACAGGATATACACAATTTATTCAAACGTGGCATCAAAACAAACCCTTTAAACTTGGTCGTAGAGCTTCGTCAGCAAAAGGCCGTGAAAATAGATTTAGTTTGGACAATGCACTAAAGCCACACAGAAGCACAGCTAGAAACTGACAGACCATCGCATCGTTGGCAAGAGGCTCCTCTGTTTAAAGAGAAATTGTTACCCAGGGCCCTTTGCAGGCACGTTGACATTTTCGAGTTTCTGAAAGTCAGATTTGGCCTAAGCGGAAACCATAGATCAGTATGTGTACAGCAGGACATGAAAACCCACCCGACCATGTGACCGGGCGGTCGCAGGAAATTTTCCGTTCACAATTTCCTGCAGGAAATTCTTCAAAATATATCCAGTTCTTTCATGCCCTGATGCTCATTTTTTGGTAAAAAACGAAAAAGGTAATATATGAATTCAAGCAAAATTTACTGATCAATCTGGACTGCTTCCCAATAAGTAGTAGTAATTTATTTTAAGTGGGCTGATAGGGTTTCTAGCTATTTAAAGGTAATTTAGGCCCACTATGCATGCCGCATCCAGGCATGTGGGACCCCTAGTTTAACGTCCCTTCCGCAGGACGGCGCGAGGTGAGTTGCGAGGTCAGGCCTCAGAGGTCACCCATCCGGAGTTTGACCTCACTCGACCGAGCTTAACTTCAGTCACCTGACGGAAACTGTTTAAGCCACTCGGCCACTCCCCGCACCCAGTTATATTTGATAACCAGTTATATTTGCAGTATAACAACGAATATGAGATCAGTAAAGAAATTGCCTGAACCCAATCATAATATTTTCTGCGGTTGGGTTAAAATCTATTACAGATCCAATATTTGACAAATATTATGGACATGGGGATTTAAAAAAATGATCATTTGGAACCTTTGAAACTTGAATTCTTTTCAAGAAAGCTGGACGTTCTAATTCTTCTATGCTTGCAGAAAATTTAAATATGATTTATCTCCGGTCGCAGGAAGAAAAACATTTTTTCATGCCCTGGTGTACAGACTATAGTGCAGTATTTGCACTGACTGAGCAACTAAAACATTCTATCAGATGCACCACTGCAGTGTGTGGATCCATGGTTTTCATTCAGGCCAAATTTGACTTCCAGACAGTCTGAAATTTCAGCTTGCCCGCAAATGACCATGGGGGACAATCACTCTTCAAGAATTCCTTGTTCCTAGCTCGAGAAAACTTCCCCAGGGAAAACCACATATCAGTACCAGTAAGAAGATGCTACAAGACGCACCCCCTAGTGCATGTTCATATAAATTAATTGCTCACTGCACAGACTATTTTGACTAAAGCAAAAGCCAATGAAACCATTGATGCGATTGATCCGATTAAGTACCCCTGGCAAAGATTCTTTTTTTCTCTCTTTTGGTCCGGCGCTTACTGGCGCTTAATTAATGAAAACCACATTGATCAACTCGCCTAAGAGTAAAAAGCTATGGCGAGAAAAAATAAGAGATTCTTTACTTTGAGTTCGTAGCTTATAATAGCTGATTAATGGCATTGAAACCAGATGTAATTGGTGTTGATACGAGACCAGGCTTAATCAGGACCCAACGTTGATGGGCTTGTTTAAGTGGGGATGAAATCTGCGTGTGTTTATATAAAGCAGTTCATCTTACCTTCCAGCTTTCCATCCCACCAGCCACCATTCATATGGGAAAATCCCATCCCACTAAAGCAAGATCCCGCCTCTCGCGGAGTGTGATCTCATCTAAACGGGATGGCTTGTCTTCCATATAAACGCAAGATGGAATTTACAAAGAATCGTATAAATGGTAGAATCTCCCCTGTCAGTTCACTGCCTAGAAGGTGGACTGTGGGAGGATTTCCCCCATATAAACAGGCCCTAAATTCGAGGGGTGTATCTTTACCCCAAGAAGCGTTTGAAGATTTATATCAGATAGAATGCTTTCTACATAAATTTTCGCGGATTCCTCAAAAAGATGTCTAGGGATTTATTTTTTCCGCTCGGTCTAATCGGATCAATATGGTATTAGGGGCAGCGCTGGATTTTCTAATCACATGTGGTGGATCCATCGGCTTCGTTGAAATAATTAATTGTGGATTTTAAGAGAATTAGTGATTGATGAAGTGCTATCTAGATACTCCACCAATCATGTCTCTTATTTTCTCATCGTTTCTTATTATGTTCGACTTCACTGAGCTGATTCGATCAACCTAGAATGAAAGTAACAGGGCATGAGTTAATAAACATCTTGGTATCAGCATTAAATCTAACTCTATAAAAGTTACCACGTTTGGTGGGCTGTCGAAAAAATATACGTGGCCGATAATCAAAACTAAAATGTTAATCTATCAGTTAAACGCTTAGATGAGAAAACTTTGCTTGGTAAAATCACTCATCTTTTAGCTTCATTTAGAAATCAGCGAAATGCAGGCATGAAATGAAATGAAGTGAAGTGAAGGGGTTTGTATGGGACCGAGAATTGCACATTTAATTCTAGTCCGTGATTTACTGGCCATTGAAATATAAATTTTATTTCAGAAAGAGGCAATTGTATTGAATTTGTATTGAAATGGCAAGTAAATAAATGGCCAGAATCGAACGCGTGGAGTGGAATTCTCGTTCCCATACAAACCCCTTACCAGCACTTTGTCATTTCCAGTTCTAAAAGGCAAGTGATGTTAGAAAACAAAATCTTCACATCTAAGTTAGCCTTTGATTGATAGATAAACAGTTTAGTTTTGAATATCGGCCAAGTAATTTATCTTTTTTTCTGTATCCAGATACCCTGGACCAGAGCATCTTTTAGAACTCTGATGCCGGGTATTATCAAGATAAAATTTTTCAAGCATACCGTTCAAATCCTTACTGGTTTCTGAAGCACGCGGAAAATCATCCAATTTCACGGAATTCAGCCAATCAAATCACGTCTTTCCAACTCTGTGATATCAAATCGGTCGTTGGAAGTGAATTCTTGAGTACCCTTACCACAATTGAAGTGGCTACTAAGTTACAATAATTACATGGACTTTTTCTTGATAATCGGTAGAACAGATGCCCCTCTGCAGTTTGTAGCGTGCTCAGACAACTATCTCATTTGGAGCCGAAATTGTATTCATTTTCCGGTCGACGAATATAGACCTTCGTTTAAACATTGATAAAAGTCGCTGCAAATAAGATATAAGGACACAAATCTCAGCGATTATGGATATTGCCCAAAGTAATAACCCAAACACTTTCCCTTCAATTACATCTTAAAATCTCAGGTGATTTTCAGCGATTTCTTCCAGATATGTCATCTGGGCCTCAGCTTCTCACCAATTAAAACTCATACGTTGGCCCCAAAAACAGCTTAGTTTGTATTCTTGAGCTAAATGATTCACTTACCAATGACTCAAACATCAATTTGACTTCATTTAACATCTCCAAATTTGATATCAACAAAGTTGCTCAAGACTGGATATTTTTGAACAAAATTTGAATCATTCACTTTTATCTAGGATTTGAATCATTCACTTCGGAACACCAAAACCGATCTATGTGTCCCGCATCTACGAACAACATGTGGCCAAAAATGCTTTTCTGTTAGAGGGGCGAAATTACGGATGGCCTTGACGCAAAATCAAAATTAACGAAAACCTTCTAATAATTTAAATCCTGTCTCGAAAAATCCAGAACATGAAGGAGCCATTTTTTATTCCTGCCGATCGTTCGATTGTTTTTAAATTACTTTGACTTTGTTATTTCTCATTGTGTATTTAGATTGTAAATTTTAGGGTTTTATCTTTTTCTTTGCACAGGGCGGTCTGGAAAACAATTTATGTATATAATTGATAACTTTACCCTGTTTAAATAAATGAAAATGAAATGAAGAACTATTGGTGTTACGATTTTTCGAATGTGGGACCATTTTTCTGTCTCACCCGGTATATGATCCGTAAAATATTTGCAAAAAAATCATTTGGGAAAGTGGGTAGTATAGTCTATCATATCCTTAAATGGTCTGTAAATACCTTTCTTCTCAACATGCCTAAAAATTGCAAGAGTTGAAAAGAGGGATAAGAGAATATCTCACCATATCTGTAATTTCTAACTCTAATTCACCCAGCTGTGCATGGAGTGGCTCAATTTCACTTTCCGTTATGCTGAAACGAGAATACCTTAATTTCAGATTCTACATAGAATTGTCAACAAGGTGCAAATGACCTATATATTACCAAGCATTGCAGACAGAGATGCGTCGGGGCCTGGATTCCATGGGAATTTTCACAATAAGGCTGGGATTTCAACCCTCCTAGATGAGGTGAGAATATTATCGATTACATGGAAGTTTCCAACCCAGGGCTCAAAACTAGCTGCTGCGTGTCAAGTTAGTTTTCTGATTGTGAGGACGGTCCAATATTGTGAAATGTTGGTGCATCCGATGCAAAACAATAGAGCTTAGCGATAATTAGGTGTGACAATAAGGATTAGAGTTTCATCCCTGGTAGTGCAAAGAGGGCTGAAATTCCAGCCCTATGGTGAGTTTCAACCCAGAACTGAAAATTTCCCATGTAATCGACGAAAGCAATTTACAAGTCGTGCACCAGGAGTGGAACTAGAGTTTCGTGGAACTGGAATTTCATCTTGGGTAGGAGGGCTGAAATCCCAGCCCTATGATAAAAATTCCCAGGTAATCAGGCCCTTAGAACACTCAAAAAACGCTTACTTGCATCATATCTACTTTCTATCGTTTCAGAATAACATATGACGAGATTCTTGAAGGTGAATAGGTACGAATAAAAACACTTATGTAACTATTTCAAGGTACTCTTCTGTGTTGCACATACAACATTTAGATGAGGTTAGCTTACGCCATGTATTTGCCGCAAATGATACAAGGTATACGTTGAAACANTGGTAGTGCAAAGAGGGCTGAAATTCCAGCCCTATGGTGAGTTTCAACCCAGAACTGAAAATTTCCCATGTAATCGACGAAAGCAATTTACAAGTCGTGCACCAGGAGTGGAACTAGAGTTTCGTGGAACTGGAATTTCATCTTGGGTAGGAGGGCTGAAATCCCAGCCCTATGATAAAAATTCCCAGGTAATCAGGCCCTTAGAACACTCAAAAAACGCTTACTTGCATCATATCTACTTTCTATCGTTTCAGAATAACATATGACGAGATTCTTGAAGGTGAATAGGTACGAATAAAAACACTTATGTAACTATTTCAAGGTACTCTTCTGTGTTGCACATACAACATTTAGATGAGGTTAGCTTACGCCATGTATTTGCCGCAAATGATACAAGGTATACGTTGAAACAGTACGAAGATGGGCTACCTTTGTTCAGCCTTCAGAGCCAATGAATATTTCTTATTTTCTTTCTTCCATACTTCGAATTCTTTTTGCATGCTATCGATGTCCTCCTGTTGTGAAGAATAAAAAGATCATTTGCCTTTTTTCTTTAAGCTTCTCTTGTAGGTAATTTCTCAAGCAACAAATTAAAACAAATGAAGCCTTGAAAGATGCCCTTAACGACAAATTACGTGTCAACCAAAAAAAATGATACTACCGGGGGAGCAAAAAATAATCCCTGTTTCAAAGGCAACTGCTCCCTAGATATCAAGGCAAGAACATTGACGAGCAATTTATTCAATAAAAATAAACAAATAAAGAATTAATATTAGTGCTATGAACAGAGCTTTGTTATGTACAAATTTATTCAGTAGTGGACATCTTAAAATCCGTTTTCAAATTTACCTGACTGAAATCGGCTATTCCGCTCTGAAATTATGGGGGGTTTTCTCAAGAAAGCCCTTTCAAGGAACCTTTAAAACAGGCCTAATTTCACGACCAAATTTTCTGCCTTACAGCAATTATTTTCGCATGCTTTAGCAAGTGTTATCCCTTTGGGAGGATGAACGTGTCACCCATGGGAGCATAACAACACTGTTCCAGGCGATTTCATCCTCCCAAGTGCTAAAACTTAACGGAGTGGCTGATTTCAGTCTGATAAATTTGAAAATGGATTTCAACAAGTCCACCATTAAATAACATATTTGCCAATATTATCGTCTTTATAGCCAGGGAGCAATGGCTTTTTAAAATGGGACTATCTTTTTCACTCATCCGATACTGTTACAAAATCAGCCCTGGCTATGCTAGCAATATCATAATAAAGTTAAGAGTCAAAATCGGTTTTCCACTCAACCTGCTTATAACAGCGCAGTTACAATAATCATAACCTTATATATAACAAGCATAACTAAAATAAATTGGTATAAACCAGCTCATGTGCTGTCTTGAAATAAACAAGACGACCAGATAAGTGAAAAATCTTTTAAAATCACTTAATTAGAAACTTCTACCAATGCGAAATCTCCTTTTGAGTTCTTGCATCAAAATCAGCTAAATTCAGCGACTAATGTTATGCTAGCCTTTATACATTTTTGGCAAGTTTAGTGAGCAACCTGGTTATGAGACAAAGTAACTTTGAAAACCATAAAATTCAAAAAGTCTACAGGGCGCCCCCAAAAACATACTGTACCCTGTTTGAAAAATGACAAAAATTTGATTACAGTACCAATATATAAATTTCTATTTTTGGCGAGTGGATCAAAGACCAAATTATTCTCCCAGGTATAGCTGACCTTGTGACTGGTTTTAGAATTAGGAAAGTTAGCTATTTTTAGGGCTGCCGGGTATTGAAAAATACTGCAAAAGAACTGATAAGTACCAGATTAAAGTGAATGACCTGACATATATAGCGCTTGTCTATTAATAGGACAATGAAACTCCTAATCCCTTCATTGTTTTCTTTAGCCTTGTTTTCTTTCACCATGCACTGGATTATCAAATACAAAATGCTATTTATAAACCTACGAGATCTCATCTTTTAACTCAGGTTATTCACTTTAATTTCTTTCTCATCAATCAATTTCTCATACAGGGCGGCAATGCGACGAAGTTGGATTGATCTGGCTTTTCTGCGTGTGCCGCATCGAAGGATTACCGCAAGTGTAAATTCGGTCTTAGTCTTATCATAGTAGTGTAACGTTAATTTACTTTGCAAAGCATTAGTAACTTTGTGATATTGTGAGTGGAGGCAACTCGATAACGTGATGCTTTTTGCCTCCACCTCAACAATTATGAAATTTGGGTTTTGTTTTTTGTCCTTTTAAAATTTAGTGATATTAGAAAAATTAATTTCTTTCTCACGTGATATGAAACCGAGACAAAATCAGATCCAAACGCATTATAGAAAAACTGGCTCTATGTATGCAAAAACAACTGAGGTCTGCCTCAAATTAGACGTCACATGAAAATGCCCGCAAATAAAACAAATTAAAGATTTGTATGAGCCCTTTTGCGTTTTCGCAAATCTCATGTGGCATCTAATTTGCGACAGGCTGTAAATTTGCAGTGCATTGTGAATGATTTTTAATTAAATAAGAAATAAAATTAATTTTCATACCTGAAGATAATCCATGATTTTGCCAAGAGGATGAGCACTTCGACATAAAGTTTGTATGCTATTTCGTAGTTTTTCAATCTATTAAAGAAATCAAAAGTGTATTACCTGATGATACTAAGAAATATCAGAGATATCAGAGCTTACACATGAATTTCAAGGTAAATCAACGGAGTTAAAATTGGCGATAACCAGAGAGAGCGGGCACTCTAAATAAATATCTTCTTTTACATTTGATGTACCTCAATTATGTTTTTGCCTTCTTTTGTTCTATTTTTACACTAGATCGTGCTATTTCCGTTCACATAATGTCAATCAAATCTGTTAAAACAAATAGCCTGTTTAAAATCGCAAAAATCCTAAACCCAATAATAATATTGCGTTGGTTTTATATTGATGTCCTCTCTGCGGCCTCCCTTGCAATTACAGTATTTAATATAAATTTCTATCGAATCTTTCAGTTCTATAATGGGTAAACTAAGGCACTGCTTGGTTGCGATACTAGCCTACAACGCTACCTGCTAAATTTGCATCAACAGAATATCGTTTGACTATTCATAACTCTTTGAGAACTTTCACAGAGCCTCCCTTTGCGTCTCAATAAAAATCTACTGGAAATTCATACTGGCTGAGAACAGAGGAAAGTATCCGATTAACATTGATCAGGAAGGGTTACCCTTACCCGCATCTTCAATTCAAATCAAAGCACCTTTTCCGTGGAGGCATGAAACATGATTTTTCATTTCATGATCAAAATAACTTGCATTCAAGATGAAAATAACTTACCTCTTTTTGAGCAATTTCCTTCTCTTTCTTCCTTGTTGCGTCGATTATGACAGGTTTTTCCTGGAAGGAAGTCAAAATGATGCAACAGGGAATACAATCGTATGAAAAGTACTATTAATACTCTATCATAGGAATAAAGATTGCTAGCTAGCGCCTTTCCGGTGCCTATTTCATTCTGCCGATGCAAATCTTCACGTCAAATTAGTTTAATGAAACAAATACTTACATTCGATCTACCAAGAAACAATTAAACTCTGGGGCATTACCATTTCAAGAAACGTGGACTTGGACTTGGAGCTAAACCTCTATAACTTCAACTCTCAAAAGAGACAGATTCGTGTGAGTTCACAAGTTATCGAGATATCCCTAGATCTACCCATATGTAAGCTGAGGGGATATGTTAAATTGTAGCAAGGAATTAAGTTCTGAATCGTATTCCCAACCTTTTAAATGCTATTTTTGCTTATAAATAAGACCCCGAGAAAACTGGACTGGCCATATGCACCCCAGTACATTCCCTGAAAATGCCCATACCAACATTCTTAAATCAAGAGTTTAAGACCCAAGGAAGAAAATATCAAATGTTGCCTAACTAAGTTATGACATAAAAAATAATCAACAGGCAATGTCCCGAAAGCCTTTGGGGTAAATACCATTATAGGACCCAGCATTCCAACTACAGAACAAGGAATTGCAGGGACCTACAAATCCCAAGAAATAATCTTGAATATGTCCAGAAAGGCTTTCACTATTCAGCTCTGAAAGCTTGGAACGATATACCCATCAATATCAGAGAGCTCCCTACACTTAATAGATTAAAAAAACAATTGAAAAGTTATCATATGAGCTGAACACAACCTAAAACACGACGCCCTGGAAGAGCAGCTGCTTTCATTTTTTTTTCATTTTAAAATTATTTATGCACGGTAGCCCCGTCAGTCAGTATGACTGGTTTTCAGGGGGCCGTGCCAAAAACTTTACAAATCAAAGCTATTAGATAGGTTGCTGTACATAATTTTGCTTTAACTGTATATAGATTATATTAATGTAATTAGGATATTTATTTTCTTATTTAAGTATTGCGTTAATAAGCTGAAGGGTTTTTGTGTATAAATATTTTAAAATGAAAAAAAAATGAAGGGGTCTGTTTCCGGGAGCTGGGGCTCAAAGTTGCGAATTTTCGCGCATGCTTGCGCAGTTTCTGCTTTGTCATTCAATTCAACTGTCGAGGAACATTTAATCTTCGAGAGTGATTAGCCATTATTAAAGCTAAATTCAAGTCGCTAGATCCAACCAAATCTACAGTCATTTTTCTGGGAAAGCCGGTATGATCGCCATTGAGGTATGGTTAGAATTTGAAGATGAAATTGGGTTCTGCTAGCTATCAAAAAAGGAAAAAAGGAAAGTGTTGAGCAAACCTTATTTTGAAGTCCTTTTGATTGTACAATTTCCGCCTCTTTCTTACTGTCCAGCATTTTCGTCACCAAGCTTCCTGTTCAGAGGAAAGAAGTGGTATTTGAAAGGGGAGGTTACGATAATGGATAAAAATCAACTTCTTTGCATAAAGGGTGTTCCAATAAAGTTTCAAGATATCTGTTAAACTATCCCAAATTGATGACAATGCAAACGAGCTCCAAAATAGCTCAATCCTGACCGTTAAACCCTGAATTCACTTTTGCAGTGAAATTGGTAGAGAACGTACTGAGTTTTTCGCTTTAAAGGCAACGTTTGTACGAGGTTTCTCAATAATCGTAGAATGTGTTTCATTTGATTCATATCATTTGTTAGACAAATCCATTAGATTAATAAAGACATTTCGATATAATCATTAAGTTAAGGGGCATGAGGCAAAAAATGGATAAGTCTCAAATAATTTTTCTGAACTTTTTCGAATCGTCCACAATTCATTATCAACACATAAAATTAGGGGCTAAACAAGCTATTTATACTCAACGTGGAATTATCAAGATAGAAGCAAAAACACCTAGAAATCATGTAATTTAATTGTCAGAGGAGAGAAACAACGAGTAAGAAGTATCTAGGAAAAACTACTAAAGACAGAGCGGAATCGATGACTGTTGGGAATTGAGTGAAGGCCGATCTCATGCTATTAATAAACTTTCAAAATTAGTAAATCAAACAAAGTAAATAAATCAAGTCATTTCTCAATAACTTGAAATGAAAGTTGCTTCTTGCTACGTATGTTGGGATTTGAAATGTTTCGATTCTTTGCAATATTTCAACAAAAAAATGGACCTTTTAGCTATTCTACAAAAGAGCTTGGATCGTGCGTTATTTTGATACATTTTTATGCGCGAGGTTCGATCGAACGGCGTTAGAGCTATTGTGCATATTCGAAAATTCTACAACATGTAGCAAAATATCGTTCGATTCAGATTCTTTTTAGAATAGCTACAAGGTCTACTGACGAGAAGCAAGGCTATAGAGAAAATCCTCTTCTTCAACAGGGAAGTTTCATTGTTCTTAAAATTATGGACAAGTAGCTGGTTTTCAGCTGTGACAATCCAAAGCATCAATTCGATTATTGCGTAGAATAAAAAATAAGCATTAATCCTCAGTCATCTAATTGGACTGGACAAGTATGATGCCATCACAATGTTAATGTTTTATCCTCCATCACAGTACTTTGATTCTAAACAAAAATTTTTCAACGACAGACAACAAATAAAACAATTGGAAAAGACTTTCTAGATCAAATTTAAGAATCTGATTTGAAAAGCTACAGCTTGATTTCATGAACGTTCTTCATTAAACAAGGACCGAAAAAAGTAGGTTCTTATATATGCAGGTTTTCACTGTACTTTAAGTTTGATGCTTTTTGCGAACATCAGACATCAGAATTAGGATCCAAGCGAAATACTTGAAACAGGTGTAATATGATTTAAAGAAACCTACTTACCATGTTGACCATCATCAAGTTCCAATTGACTGTCTGTGGTGTTCTTCAAAAGAGAAATTGTTACAAATCACATTTCGTCATAAAAGAAATTGGTTTAAACAGCAAGTACACATCTCTCGAATCTTTTTTACCGCAAAATTTAGCGCATCCAACGAGCCTCATTCAATTTCACGTCTTAAACATGCAAGGATTTTGATAGCAATGAGAATTTAATCAATTTCATTTTCTCGTGATGAACTAAAGTTAATCAATGATAACATAATACTTCTTGATTTAATCAATCAATTTCAAAGAGTTAACTGCAAAACTATGGCTATGTTGTAGGTCAATCGACTCTTTGAATTTCTTTATTGTCAGGTAAAGCAGAAGAATTTAAGGACGTGTTAAGATGGCGAAACAGTGTCA
>REGL01000823.1:3745-17689 GCA_004194395.1 Aurelia aurita complex sp. Pacific | reverse complement strand
GGGGCTTAATAGAAAGGGGGGCTTAATAGAAAGGGGGGCTTAATAGAGCTTTTACGGTAATTATGATTTGCGATTGCCGTAAAAAAGCCGCAACATAGAAACCAGTTTTTGCAAAGCAGCCTGTTTAGTTTCTTATTGAAAGGGCATTAATCTGGAAACAGGCTGAAAGGTTTCTTATCACATGGTTAAGAAACCTTCAGCGATTTTAACTGAAATCTTTCAAGAAACACTGAACAAACACTATCCAGCAGTATGTTCCTGTTACCTAGAATTCTCTCTAAATTTACTCAACCATAGCATACATTCCAAGTATGAATGAAGATGCTTTGCATGAAATCTCTAAAAAATGTTTAGCATCTGATTTTAACAAATTATTAAATGTGAATTTATTTGGGATATTCCTACAAGAAACCTTCCTAAAATCAGGCTAAGAGGTTTCTTATATGAGGCCATAATTCCTAAAAAAAACCAGCCTGGGGTTTTTTATAAAGTGGTTTCTATTTTGCTGGTTCTTACTGTGTATGGAAATTTTCAGTCCGTTTAATTCAGCAGAAAATCCAAGCCTGTTTGTCAAATGCGAGCTGAAATTTAAAAGCGGCACACCGGGCTGAAACTTTTATCATGTAGCCACGCATTTGTTTTTGCAACGCTTTGACCGTAACACCGGGCTGATGTTTTAGCCCAACTAAGGTTACAACGCTAGTGTAATCAAGCCCTTATCTTAGCTGATCCAGGCACAGTTATCTTTCTCTTACTTGACTTATCGTCTCCAATCTGTCATTATTTATCCTAGCAATCAAACAGTATCACCTTCTTTTGAGATTAATCTTCGCTTATCTTTTATTAATTCCCTAGAAGCTGGTTCTCTTACGTCACTTCCAGTCTTACTTATGTCATCAAGCAGCATAAATTTCTAGCATTCTTAAAGCCCTAAACAAATATTGAAACTCTAAAAAGATAACAAATCACACCCATACACACAGACCACTTAAGATTAAAATTCTACTTCATTCGTACAGTTTAAAGAGAAATTTCTTTCAATTATTCGACCAGTTATAAATCCAACTTATCGCATATCTAGTATTTTAGGTACAAGATTATCAACGCTAGGCCCCGTCTTCAGTTTAGTGTCCCAAATGAACATCGTTTCAGACATTCATTTGACAGTTTTACTCCAGTCTGCACTTGTGATTTACGAGGGGCAATTCACTCCTAAAAAATCTCGTACACTGTTGGCAAAAATCCTTTTGTTTTCAAGAAATATCCATCAAAAATCTGTAAAAATCCTTTTGTTCTAAACAATCTCGTACGCTTTTTAGAATGAGTGATTTGCCCCTCGGTGATTTAGCCAATAAGGATAACGAACATTTCCTCCTGCACACCCTTCAGTATCACATCCTCATTTGAATTTCTTCAGCCAGTTCTCTGATATCCCAGGAATTGATTTGGTTTGCCTTGATGACAAATCCCAATGCAACCTTCTTCTACATGAGAGCCCCTGTTGTACCATTATCAAAAATAACATCATTCTAGAGTCCACTATATCCATTATCAAAAACGAGGGTCGGTGTGATAAGGGATTAATGGAATCAAAACACAAGTAGAGGTTAGCCTTTCTTTTTTAAAGGTCCATCTCTACATAGATCTTGGTGCAGTCTGGAAAATCACATCACCAATCATCGATTCAGTCCGCAAATCAGCGACGTAGGAACCAGGGGGCAATAAACAACGAAGTGCCCGTTTTATTCTCAGGAATTGCCCCTTCAGCTTAATAAAAAAGTGCGCTTGAAGTGTCGTGCCCCTTCCTAAGTTTGAGATGCTTTCTATACGTCCCTGCAGCAAATTCTTGTTTCTGTGGAATCTTCTGACATCTGTTTTGAGAAACGTTTTAGCTTCTGTCAATGTACAATAGTTTCCTTATTTTCTTCAGCTAAAACTGTATTTAAAGTTGAAAATTTTAAGTACCATCCATAGCCAGAACTCCGTCACTCTGTGCCTTTTTTGGCTATGGATGGTAAATTGTTGTATTGCAAGTATTGCGTTTTAGCTTCAATGATACATATACATATATACCGGGTGTCCCAAAATGATGTATTATCGTTTGATTGCTTATATGTCCATAACCGATGAACCGATTTTCAAAAACTGGTAAAACCACAACCAACATGCAATTTAGCCTTTAGGCAATCAAATAAAACAAAGTGTTTGAAAATCGGTTCAATGGTTATAGATATGTAAGCAATCAAACAATAATACATCATTTTGGGAGACCCGGTATATTCTTATATGAAAAGAGAAAAATAGATCACGTTCACTCACCATCGCTTGGGGATTCGTCGTCTTTGTCTGGATGAAAAGATGGAACATTTCATTACAACGGCAGCATTAAAAAATAAATAGGGAAAGCCACTCTTCAAAATAAGGATAGTCCATAGTTATAACAAAATTTTTCTGTTAAATATTATAGGGAAAGCTTCATGTAAGTAAGCCATGCTAGAATACATACCGGGTGTCCCAAAAAATGTATACGGGTTTGGTTGACTCCAGCGATGTGAATTTAGCTTCAATAAATGTCTAATCATTTTATAAATGTTCCTCGATAGTTAACTTGAATATAGGTACCTCGTTTGCTGGTATTGGTGCTTTGAGAGTAGAAAAGTTAATCTTGAAAGCTCAAATTTGCCTCTTCTTGCAAACCAGAGCTTTAGCCTTTTGGCCTAAGCAATTTCTTACGGCACAGCGTATAAATCAACGATAGCCTTGATAAAATTTGAAGAATATTAGATCTTGTGTAATTCTGTTTTCCAGAAGTCATTCCCATGTGTCAAAAGCCCCATGTGTCAAAAGAACTCAAAAAAGCAATTATGGTTCGAACAAAATTGAAAAATAAATCCAATCAAACACGAACAGAAGAAGACTTTCGCGAATATAAGCAACAGAGAAATTTAGTTGTCAGGTTGAACAGAGCAGCAAAGAGGAAGTTTTTCGCCCAACTAGACCCTAAAGAAGTTGGAAAAGATAAAAATTTCTGGAAAACTTTCAAGCCCCTCTTTACTGACAAAACATCTGGGCACAACAAAATAGTTCTTGTAGAAAACGATAACATCATAAATGATGACAAGATGATATGTGAAGTTTTCAATTCTTACTTTGTAAATATAACCGACACGCTACCTATCACTGCACCGCCAGAGTCTGACGTTGAAGTCACTTCGACAACTGATCATGTGCTGCATTCGATCCAAAAATATAGGAACCATCCAAGTATTATCAGAATCAAGGAGGCTGTTGGTATTGTTGACGAATTTGAATTTAATTTTGTTGCACCCATTGATGTCTGGAAGGAAATCAACCAGCTTAATAGTTCAAAAAAATCTAGTGGGGAGATTCCTACGGACATTCTAAAATTACTCTCAGGTTTGTGTATTGATCAGATCACATTGTATATTAATAAGATGTTCGGAAATAGCGAATTTCCAGACCAACTAAAACTGGCTGATGTATCACCTATCTTTAAAGCTGATGATTCTACATTAAAATTTAATTTTAGGCCTATAAGTGTCCTTCCAGCCCTATCTAAAGTCTTTGAGCGCATCATGGCCAAGCAAATGACACCGTTTGCAAATACCAGACTTTCTAGTTTACTGTGTGGCTTCCGTAACGGTTACAGTACACAACACGCGCTGTTCCGTCTTATTGAAGCTTGTCGCAGTACACTGGATAAAAAGGGCTATGTGGGAATGGTACTGATGGATTTGTCAAAAGCTTACGACTGCCTTCCACATGATCTCTTAATAGCTAAGCTGGCTGCCTATGGTTTTGGTCTAAAAAGCCTGAAACTCTTTTCAAGTTACCTCTCAAACAGGAAGCAACGAGTCAAATGTGGCAACTCATTTAGCGAATGGCAAAACATAGAATCAGGTGTCCCCCAAGGTTCAGTGTTAGGTCCATTTCTGTTTAACTTCTTCATGAACGATTTCACATATGCCATTACTAAGTCAGAGTTCTGTAATTTTGCAGATGACAATACAATATATGCATGCAGTCAAAACCTAGAACATGTTATATCCTGTCTTAAGAATGATACCCATAATGCGCTGTGTTGGTTTCGGGACAATGGAATGGTTGCAAATCCTTCCAAATTTCAAGTCATGTTTCTTGGGCTGAAACCAGGCCAGGAATACATGTTTGAAATTGATAAGAAACCGATTCCTGCAACTAGCACAGTGAAACTCTTAGGTATTACTATTGACCCCCGGCTAAAATTTTCCGAACATGTAAAAACACTTTGCACAAAAGCCAACAACAAGACCAGTGCGTTTTCACGAGTAGCAGAATATTTAGATCAGGACAAGAGGCGTATTCTTTATAATACATTTATCATGTCAAATTTTAATTATTGTCCTTTAATCTGGATGTTCTGTGGGAAAGATGCCAATGCAGCAATAAACAGAGTCCATAAAAGGGCACTGAGAATAATGTGGGAGGATTTCGCAGCCCCCTTTGCTGAACTCTTAGCTAGGGGTAGCGAATGTGCTATTCACACTCGAAATTTGCAAAAATTAATGCTGGAAATATATAAATGCCTCAATTCGGAAAATCCATCTTTTATGTGGAATATCTTCCAGGCAAAAGATGTAGCCTATAACCTAAGGACTAAAAATCTTCTACGGTTACCAAGCACCAACACCTTGTCATATGGGAATGATTCATAATCTTTCAGGGGGGCCATCCTTTGGAACACTTTGTCTGACTCAATAAAAAGCCTGGCAACCAGTGCTAGCTTTAAGAGATCAATTAAAGAGTGGAAGGGTGACAGTTGCTCATGCAAAATATGTAGATAAAGAGTCCGTGGGAATTTCACCAGAAATATTTTTGTATTATAATCATGTATTTATCTATTCATTGTAATTAGTATTCCTTTTTGTGTAAATAGTTGGTCTTAATTAGTTCAATTTAGAACTATCAGTTTTTTTCACCAACTGTAAATAATGTTATAATAATAATAATAACAAGTCCCCAATTGGGCAAATTCTTAGTTTGTCATTAATTTCAGTTCTTAATTTTCATGTGCTTCAGGAACTTGCTTAGGCCAAAAGCCCAAAGCTCTGGTTTGCAGGTCAATGCAAAATTGAGCTTTCAAAATTGATATTTCCGCTCTCAAAGCACCAATACCTACAAACGCGGTATCTATGTTCAAGTTAACTATCGAGGAATATTTTGAGAGTGATTAGTCATTAATTAAAGCTAAATTCACATCGCTGGAGTCAAACAAATCTGTACACTTTTTTGGGACACCCGGTAGTCAAAGTAATGTTCCTCAGATAAATGGCCTGTTTTGCAGGAATGACGTTTTGGCCAATATGGCGAGAAAGACTGAATACTACACTATAATCACGAACATTTTCTGTCGCAAAAATCTAAGGCTTGGTACCAATTAAGCTCAGATGTCAAACATGCACCCTCCCCTCTGACTTTCAAAAAGAGGCTGATCAAGAAAGTGTAGAGGGTTGCTTCTTTATTTTTCTTTTGATTTAAGTCACGTTAATCTGTTAAGGACATGTCTATTGTATATTATTATTCAACAAATTGGATAACTAAATTTGGACATTAGGTTTTTAATTGGTAGTATTCTCAACAGCCCTCTATAAAGCAGTCTGCTGAATGACGGGGCTACCGTGGCTAAATGATAAAATGAAATGAAAAAGTGGTCTTGCGTTATCTATTTATCGTATTTCGCTAAAAACTACAGTGTACACAGTGTACACAGTGTACACAGTGTACGCAGTGTACGCAGTGTACGCAGTGTACGCAGTGTACGCAGTGTACGCAGTGTACGCAGTGTACGCAGTGTACGCAGTGTACGCAGTGTACGCAGTGTACACAGTGTACACAGTGTACACAGTGTACACAGTGTACACAGTGTACAGTGGGCAGTGGGCAGTGGGCAGTGCGCAGTGAACAGTGTACAGTGTACAGTGTACAGTGTACAGTGGGCAGTGGGCAGTGTACAGTGTACAGTGTACAGTGTACAGTATGCAGTATACAGTTTGGCTTCTGCTTAGGTCAAATCTTTTTCAGATAGTCTGAAATTTCAGCGTGACCGCAAAGGACACAGGACCCTGGGTGGCCACAATAGCTCTTTTAGTGTTTCCCTACCACCTCACGAAAATTCAAGTCACCCACATTCCTATAGTAAATTCCCATAACAAGCTATACCTGAATGCGTCTGCTTTTTTGACAATAATATCAATGTGATCAACGCTTCAACAACAAACTTTATAGGAAAATCTTTTTATAATCCAAGCCGGAGAGGGAGCTTTTAGGGCATATGTAAAGGGAATCGACATGGTTGAAAGCTGGCCCAGGCCAAGTTAAAAACATAATATATCGTATTTCAAAACTCTGACACATGCAGTAAAGCAGTATCATTATGTAGCTAAAGAAACAATTTGGGCGTTTTGATAGCCTATCTAAAGCGGCTACAAGATATAGCTATGTCTATTCCTTCCTTTTAAAGTTTTAGGATTCTTAAAATCTCGTAACAGGAGAGACAAGAAAGGTAAAATTATTTGGTACCTGCTTCGCTATTTGTTGGTCGTCTCCTCTGCCCTTTTGCGGAAGATGGCCTTTGCATATTTCTTTTATCTTCACTGTCGTCCTGAAAAAAAATATTATTAGCAAATGCGACTTAATAAGCGAAGCAAGTTGAAAAAAGTCCTCTCTTAATATAAAGAATACTTCGTCCGCTTTTTAAAGAAGTTAATTCGGCAAAATTTTACGGATGTTTTGAATTCGTGAGATATTTGGCACGCATTACTGAAAAAACAACAGGATAGGACACCATTCTCTGAACTATCTTCTACGGATACAACATAAGGTTGTAATAAAAATAATGCGTTGATGTTAAAAACGCGTTTGAAAAACTTTTCCGTCAGAAATATACCATAGCGTTAGTGCAGAAGGGTTTACAAGTTCAAAATTTTTGTATTCAACGCTGTTTAAGAAAGCAATGTGTGGTGGCACAAGTTTCTGAGAAAGGATTTTGTCCATCTCAATGGACTCAAGTAAAAAAATTCGAAAATCACTAAAATAACTTAAGCGACATATTCACGGCGATATTGCATTTTGCTGAAGGTAAAACGTCGCTTGCAAAACGGCTCGAAAAATTGTTGGTGCCACGTATAAACAGCGATCCTTTTCTTCGCCTATATCGCCTAAGACCATACCACAATCAATGCACCAGTTCTCTTCCGATCACCGAAACCAAGCATGGTAGGTGAAAATTCTAAAGAACAAACAACCTGAAACACGACCCTCTGGAAGAATAGCAGTTCTTTTTTGGATCATATTTCATTTATTTTTAACTAGAAAAAGTTGTATTAGCTTTCTAGCTGAAGGGGTTTCGTGTATAAATAATAATAATGTATGTAATGAAGGCATGTAGGACCAGGTCAGTACCTGGATGGGTGACCGCCTGGGAACATCCGGTGTTGTAGGACTTCATTTTGCTAAAACTTGCTGTTTTTGTTTTTTGCAGTAGATTGCATTGCAGACTGCTGTCATGGTCAACTTTCGTTCCGCGGAAGAGGAACAGGGACTGCGGAGCATAATTTCGATTGGGGGGGGGGGCTAAAAAGGCAGGGAGAACTCTGAGTGGATCTGGGTGCGAAGCCCCCAGAAAAATTTACCTGACTACGCCCTCTGCTTTGGTTATAAATGCGACTAACGCCCTTTTCATGCCAAGAAACACACGGGAAAAGATATTCATTTGTAGCTTATTTAACCACTAAATGCTACTGTAAATCGCCATAAACATGGAAAATAGTTTGCAGTTTATAGTACGTCTAACATTTGATAGCGAAGGCTCGGGGACCACGCAGCATTTTTTGGTATAAAGGGAAAGGCCTAGAGGAACATTATGCTTTAGTTTTATGCCGAAGTTAGAAATCTCTTGGAAATATTTCATTTTAAGAAATAGATAATATGGTAACATAACATAACGCTGCTATACATTCAGAGTTAAACATTTTAACACAACAGAACGAAATAATGCGAACATAAGTATTTCTGAGTAAGTTTGTATCATCAATGAATCTATATTTTAATAAAATTTCCCAAAAATTCGTATCCTGTTCTCGTTTCTATTGATGAAAATCGTTGCAACTTCGATATTCCTTATTCTGTCTCTCCTTTGTTTGTGATTATGAAGAATTGTTAAATTGTTGAACCTTTTTGGGACATTCTTGTGCGAAGCCAAGTTTTTAGACGCCTTGCTAAAGAGAATGATCGCTCGGCAGTTTACGAATTTGGCCAATTTCACCAATTAGCAATCTTTGAGCAACTGGAATTTATCTTAAAAACATCCAGATATCATGAAAGCAATCTATCTTGACATCTTTTACTGAAAGTTTGAATATTTCAAGCTGCGGTAACACACGGTAACAATAGTGAAATGTGTATGATGTTGGCATCAATTTCCTCGAAGTATTTCATTTGAGACGAAATATCGATTGCATTAACGAAGTTAACCAGAAAAAATTCAAGGTCATTTGAAGAAATAAAGCTGGGCAGATTGAACCTCTCATTGATTAGTGCCTCAACGAGAGCTTTGATATGACTCAAAGTAAATTCTTCTGTACTAATCCTGTTCTGTTGTAGGAAACTCAATGACGCCGTACCTATTTCAAAACAAACCGGTACTCAAAAAACTAGAAAATCCAAACACCATCTCTTGGAAATTATTGAGGGGGGCTGAACGAAATTATTGAGGGGGGCCGGCTCCACGGTCCCTGAAGAGGAACACTCGGGCCAGAGAGCTTTCCTCAATTTCTTGCCAATTTATATGAGTGAAGAAGAAGATAAAAGTTGAAAAATTGAAAACACCAACAAGCATGAAGTCAAGAAGGAATGAATTGTTCCAGCCGACACAGAAAGAGAGCAAGTTGATCAGTTTTCGGTCCAAAGACACTCGACACTTATCAAGTAGAATTCGAACATCAAGAAAAGAACTTCTGAGCCACAAACTGACGGTGACTTTGCATTTGATGGAGACAAGTCGCTGAAAAACGGCTTGGAAGTTTATTGTGGCGATGCGTAAAATAACAACGGCTTCAAAGTTTGTTGGTGCCATGAATAAGTAGAGATCTTTTTCTTCCACTGTCGCCTACGACCATACCACCATGAATACACCGGTTCTCGTCCGATCACCGAAGTTAAGCATGGTAGGGCCGGGTCAGTACCTGGATGGGTGACCGCCTGGGAACACCCGGTGTTGTAGGCCTTCATTTTGCCAAAAATTGCTGTTTTTGCTTTTTGCAGTTGCATTGCATTGCAGACTGCTTTCATACTCAACTTTCATTCGGCGGAAGAGGAAGACTCGAGCTAGAGAGCTTTCCTCAATTTTCTTGCCAATTTCTATGCGTGAAGAAGAAGATAAAAGTTGAAAAATTGAAACCACCAACAAGCATGAAGTCAAGAAGGAATGAATTGTTCCAGCCGACACAGAAAGAGAGCAAGTTGATCAGTTTTCGGTCCAAAGACACTCGACACTTATCAAGTAGAATTCGAACATCAAGAAAAGAACTTCTGAGCCATAAACTGACGGTGACTTTGCATTTGATGGAGACCAGTCGCTGAAAAACGGCTTGGAAGTTTATTGTGGCGATGCGTAAAATAACAACGGCTTCAAAGTTTGTTGGTGCCATGAATAAGTAGAGATCTTTTTCTTCCACTGTTGCCTACGACCATACCACCATGAATACACCGGTTCTCGTCCGATCACCGAAGTTAAGCATGGTAGGGCCGGGTCAGTACCTGCATGGGTGACCGCCTGGGAACACCCGGTGTTGTAGGCCTTCATTTTGCCAAAAATTGCTGTTTTTGCTTTTTGCAGTAGATTGGATTGCAGACTGCTTTCATACTCAACTTTCATTCGGCGGAAGAGGAAGACTCGAGCCAGAGAGCTTTCCTCAATTTCTTGCCAATTGTTTTCACCAATTTTTTCTAGCACAGGGTATCAAAATGAGGCAATTTTTCTAGAGCAGGTTGTCAGAAAATTTCAAAGAGGAATATTCTGAAAGATCGGGTCGTTTTTCGCGAAAAATTCTGGAGCAGGGTAAAAAAAATTTTTTCGTGGGCACACCCCCGTACAAATTTAAGTCAAGTACCCCACCCCCACCCGGGGGATTAACTGTTCCAGCCGACACACAGAAAAAGAGCTAGTTGATCGGTTTTCGGTCTGAAAAGACTTGACACTTGTGGTAGAATTCCAGCATCAAGAATAGAACTTCTGAGCCACACATTAAGATATTTTTCTTCGACCGTCGCCTACGACCATACCAACATAAATACACCGGTTCTCGTCCGATCACCGAAGTTAAGCATGGTAGGGTCGGGTTGGGTCGGGTCAGGTGGTCAGGTCGAGCTCTCTTGACGGAATCCTGGAATTGTGGACCCAGGAAATGGCGGATCCAGGAACTACCGTAAAGGGAACGGAAAGACGGAGTGAAGAGGTAGATTTGGGGCAAGTCTAATGATGTAGGGGCATCCACATAGTCTTGTAGCATGCGCAGTCATGGCCAATAGTTACTAATGAGAGAGTGCGGGTTGGCATAATCATAATCAATCATAATCATAAACTTATTTACAGTTGGTTTTGATCTAGTTAACAACAACTAATTAACACCAACTATNTTGTGGTAGAATTGGAGCATCAAGAATAGAACTTCTGAGCCACACATTAAGATATTTTTCTTCGACCGTCGCCTTCGACCATACCAACATAAATACACCGGTTCTCGTCCGATCACCGAAGTTAAGCATGGTAGGGTCGGGTTGGGTCGGGTCAGGTGGTCAGGTCGAGCTCTCTTGACGGAATCCTGGAATTGTGGACCCAGGAAATGGCGGATCCAGGAACTACCGTAAAGGGAACGGAAAGACGGAGTGAAGAGGTAGATTTGGGGCAAGTCTAATGATGTAGGGGCATCCACATAGTCTTGTAGCATGCGCAGTCATGGTCAATAGTTACTAATGAGAGAGTGCGGGTTGGCATCCTGAATCAGCAGTTTGGGAAAAGAAGTCGTTTCATGACATTAGCAGGAGGTGCAAAGATCAAAGTAAAATGGAAATGAAAATTCAGAACAATGCATACCTCATTGTCATTATCATTTTCCACCACTGCAGTAGACTGTGTAAAAGAAAAACAGTGTTGCGGTAAGTAGAACATGCTTTAAGATTGCAGGAGATGCTTAAGTAAATTTTATTGCAGTAGATTTGAGCGAATTCACTTCATAGAAGGTTCATATAAAATAAAAGAAAAAGCGCCTTGGTTACTCTAAAGGGGCAAAGTGTTGTTGAAAAATTCGTCAGAAGTAAGCATGGTAAGCGTATCTTTTTGTACCTTATTGCATCACATATTAGACCATGTGTATATTGTAATTGTACAGTTTTGATCCACTGCAAATTTTATACGGTTCAAGAACGTTAAAACTGCTTCAGAAGAAACTCATTCTAAGACAGAAGGAACAAAAGTGTTACGGATGAGCAGGAACAGTACAAACGAGAGCCTGATCCGTCGCAATTTGTTACGGTTCCAAAGTTGTAACGGTACAGTGTAGACCGAGTCTAAAAAACTACCCAGCTACCAGAATTAAGGTCCAACACAGACCCGTATGTAGGGAATTTCCACAGGGGAGGGGGGGATTCTTCCATAGTAAAGGTACCTGGGGATGTGCCGCGACGAAGGGTATACTTTATCGGACTTCCAGTCTAGCCAAGGGTAGACTTTTTGCAATTTTGGCCTAGCAACGGTCTAGCCAAGGGTATCATTTTTGACAATATTGGACTAGCAAACGGTCATGATATCATATTTGGTACAAATTTGACAATATTTTTCCAGGAAATGGTCAAAATTGGTCTAGTCAAGAGTACCATTTTCGTAAAAGTTAGTCCAGAGAATGGTTAAATTGGTCTAGCCAAGGGTACCATTTTCGCAAAAATCAGTCTACCCAACGGTATCATTTTGAATATGCTCGCNGGGAATTTCCACAGGGGAGGGGGGGATTCTTCCATAGTAAAGGTACCTGGGGATGTGCCGCGACGAAGGGTATACTTTATCGGACTTCCAGTTTAGCCAAGGGTAGACTTTTTGCAATTTTGGCCTAGCAACGGTCTAGCCAAGGGTATCATTTTTGACAATATTGGTCTAGCGAACGGTCATGATATCATATTTGGTACAAATCTGACAATATTTGTCCAGGAAATGGTCAAAATTGGTCTAGTCAAAGGGTACCATTTTCGTAAACATTAGTCTAGCCAACGGTACCATTTTGAATATGCTCGCGGCAGACCCCTACCCAAAAATCTAGCCAAGAACCCTTCCCCTCCCCCGTGGGAATTTCAGATGAAAAAACCCACTCATATGAGTATCACTTAATATTAAGTACTCCCCCCCCCCCGGGGAAGGGGCTCAGTACCTAAATTTGTATCGAAACGGTTATTCTGCAGTTTCTTGAAAGGCAATATGGATTTTTTTTAAATGAAAAAGTTGTTTTGAAGTTAATCGTTGTACTTCACAGAAGAACAAACCAAGCATCCATGCCTGTTACCACTGTTCGGATATAAGGGGATTTTGACGGTCACTTTTTGGTGGCTTGGGTGAATACACTAAAAAACTGCAGAAACAAATCGACACGTGCCTAAAACAATTGTGTTTACAGATCTGTTTACAATTTGGCAACCGAGCCCCTTTAATGAAGCCATATAAAATTTTATCTGCTCTTGCAACTGTATTCTTTCTCTCGTTGTTTCCAAAATGACAGAAACCAAAACTGAACAACTCACTTTTTTGTCGCTCGACGTGTCTGGCTCCCTTTCTGGTTCTTTTGTCTTCTCTGCTTCTTTTGGCTTCCTTTTCTCCCTTTCTCTTTCTTTTTGTCTGTCTTTGCCATTTTCAGTTTCCTTTTCTTTGGCTGGATTCTTTTCTTTTTCATCTCTGCCTTTTCCGGAAGATTCTTTTGCAGAAGATCCCGACTTTTCTTTTCTATCGTCTCTTGAAGACTAAAAAGCAGTACAGTCAGATCAGTATAAAATAAATTGAAAACTTCGCCCAGTGGCAGGCAAGTCATAGGTTGGGGGAAAATAGGTCAGTTCGGGGGCAAAATCGATCATTGGAAAAATTGATGGATTCCACAGTATAGTCCTTTAGTAGCATAAACTCGGCTTCTTTCGTGAACAGAGACAATTGCATCAATTGAACAGGTTGCAAATTTAACACCAACGGCATTTTGCTTCAATTTTACAAGCAAAAGCAAGTGATCTATTTTGCCAGACTGCACTCTGCATAAGAGAATAGTTTAAAATTGTGTTTACCAGTGTGTCTATTGTGTCTACCAGTTCAGATATAATGATTGGGCCTTAATGATTGGTAGACCTCTCTCTTGAAAACTGAGGAAATTGAATTCTACTTGGAGGGGATTTGACTTTAAGTAGTCATAAAAAAACTAAATTTCCCAAGTTTTAGTCCAAGATTTTAGCTGTTAGGTTCTCACAAATAAATGGAAATGGTCCTCTGGCAGTGCATAGCGACTTAACCAATTAGTTTTAGGAAGATCAGACTTATTTCAAACTAGATGCCCATCTTTCACAAGATGCAAATTAGAGACTTCAAGAACATTGAAAATCAATTTATTGATAGCAAAATTCTATTCTTTCTTGTTTAGACATTGTATAAGCCTGTGTTGCCCAAAGACAGGGTTAGGCAATGAGGAGACGATGTAACAACAACGATAATACGATAATACGATGTTTACATCGAACGTCAACGATGAGGAAAACGTTACTCAAAGATACTGAGTTCATACGTGTTCATTCATGAGTGAAACGTCAATGTCAAGAGACTGATGTCAAGGTGGCAGCTCCTAAGGTATCTCTTCATGCCCCCCC
>REGL01000822.1:112709-131898 GCA_004194395.1 Aurelia aurita complex sp. Pacific | reverse complement strand
AAAAAAAAAAAAAAAAAAAATTCGTGATTCGTAAGGGTCCTTAAAAATTTGCAAACGTTTGTATGAATTGGTAATGGTCCTTGTTGAATTCGTAAGGGCAAGATATTAACTTTTTGATACCAGACTCTCTAACGTCTGGTACCCAGGGTATTTGATACGCAGCTTTGGTGGGAAATTATAATTCATTTAAATTGTTAATAAAAGGTACTAGAAGAAAAACGGACCCTGATCAAATTGAGCCAAACACTTATACTTTTAGGTAAGACCGTCGGGAAATAGCTTTTGCGAATTTTTTGTTGAGATTAAGATGATGCATTTTAAATTGTGAATAAATTCACAAAATTAAGTTAAACCATCAGTCAGGCAACAGAGTTGTAATTTTTCATATCGGTGTAGTAGTTGTTGTAGCAGGGTACGATTTTTCAAAGAGGTGATACTTTTCTGACTTCCAGAAACTTTTGACTTTTATTTGACATTTTTAGAAAATGTTTAAAACGGTTTTCTTACCTTTAGGCAAGTTGCGCTGAATGGCAACATCCTGAAACTCGTCGACGACAAAACACTTCCAGAATTAAAAGCAAAGACCGTTTCACAGCCATTTCATTTGCCGCCTTTGACGTATGGCTTCTTCGTTGTACCAAAAGCGAAAGCCCAAGCATGCTTACAAAGCCCTTATACTGACCATTGATTCATATACTGGGTGAGCGAATAAAAACTATCCCCGTTTGAAAGGACACTGCCCCCTGGATATCAATGCAGTAATATTGGCAAGTATATCATCCTGGGGGGTCTACCTTGGAGAAAAACGCCTGAGATATGCCTGCCAAAAGAATTCTTTACGACCCTGTCCTTGAATAAATATTTGAAAGCATAGCACCTATCCTGGATAATACAAATATCTTTTGTACGTTACCTTAATTTTGCATGTCAAATCTGACCTGTCCTGGGAAAAAAGCTTTAATGAACATACCTGTGCCGGAATAAATGCCGAAAAGGTATGATCCTGTCCCGGAATTCTCAACCGAAAAAGGGGCCCTATTACCAGGCACATCCCCGTGTGCTCTATGTATTAAGTAGACCCCCCTCCCGGGTATATTATGCAATAGTTAACATGTTCAAATAGCTCTTAAAATATTTCCTGAATGAAATCAGCTCTGCCTTCTGGAATAATGAGGGATTTTCTCAAGAAAGCCCCTTCCCGAAACCTTCAAAACGGGCCTATACAATCATGATCAAATTTTCTGCCTTATAGCAATGACTGGTACATGCTTTAGTACATGTTATCCCTTTGGGAGAACGAATATGTTATCAGAAATATCAGGAGAATTAGGTCATGATTTAGATCTGTTTTGAAAGTTCCTTGAAAAGGCTCTCTGGAGAAATCCGTGATAGTTTCAGAACGGAGTAACCGATTTCAGTCAAGTAAATCTTAAAATGGATTTGAACATGTCCTGTATTAAATAATGTTAAACAAGTAAATAGAGTAAATATAAGCACTTTGATGCGAATTGAAATAAGCATGACATTTAGAGCATAGCCTGTTATCAAGCCCTTGCGCTACAACCTCGTCCCCAGGCCCTTTTGTCATATTGGACCGTCCCAATATGACAAAAGACTCTGGGGACCAGGTTGCTTGCGCTATGCTCGAAAATTATGCTCGAAACGTCAGGAGCTATTCTTTGCTATGGGCTATGCTTATTTCAATTCGCATCAAAATGCTTACATTTTACTTTATTTACTTCTTTATCTTTGTACAATTGCACTACACGCAACAAGATTTTTTTGATTGTTAGATGATATATTTGCCAATATTTGTCTGGGGGCAGTTGCCAGGCCCGACACCAGCCTTGAATTCATAGGGGGGCGAAGAACCAAAATTTTCCGTCGCCAAAATCAACAACAACAACAGCAACAACCCCAGTTTTAGGAATCATGCACGAAAGGACTGATGTGCTCCGTTAATGACTAGATTTTGGAATTGTTTTCCTGTTTCAACGTTGGAGCCTTCAAAATTAGTGACTTTAAAGCAAAAATATGCCGTGGATTCAAAATTCATGTCAGAATTTATAACATCATTCTCCCAATAAAATCGTCTAAATGTGGGTCTGTAACCACAAAAAAATCCGACAGTTAGATCAAAATTTCCGACAAAGAGCCTCCTGGGGGGGGGCGCTCCGCCCCCCAGCCCCCCCACTGGCTTCGGCCCTGACAGTTGCCTTTCAATTGGGAATTATTGTTTGTTTTACTCACCCCTTTTTTGATCAGATCTTGTGGAATTGTGCTCATTGCAGAGGCGCTGGTAAGCAGTGAGTCTAACTACTACAAGCAAGCAAGCAAAAGGATTTTCAAATTTTGAATTGGCAAGATCATTTTCAATATTGATTGACTTGGGAAGATAAATTTCAGTTAAATTTCCGGAATTTTCTTGTTGAAAATAGCATAGGTTCCAAATCTTTTCTACGACCTATTTCTTTGAACCAAAGGGCTTGAAAGAAATATTCACTACTTTTCTATGATTCTACCGTGCTAGACTATTCAAAAATCCATATTTCAACACATTTGAGGATGTGACGCCATCAAATTTCTATATCGTAATTGTTAGGGAGACGAGATACGGTTTGTTCGAGGAAACGTATGTGTCCCCCGTGCAGTAGGTTGATGCTCATGCGCCCGTCAGAACTTCAACGCAAAACGCTACTGCGCATGAGCATCAACCTACTGCACGGGGGGACACTTTCCTCTGACAAACCGTATCTCGTCTCCCCAACAAGTAAGCCAGAATAGTGAAAGACCCATGCTTGATAACATCTTGCAGACATAAATAAATTTTGTTAGGAAATCATTCGATATTTTCTAGGAAATTTATATTCTATAGTTTCCAGATTCTATATTTTCACAAAGTTTAGAAATTACGATTGTTTTCAGTTGCTGGATTCTTAAAAAAAGAGGAATTATCAATTATCCTCTAAATTCTGTAAATATTGGAGATTTGAGAAATTTTATTGGTAGAATTATCTCAAAGTACCGGGTGTCCCAAAAAAGTACTCCCCTTTGAAAAATCCCCAAAATTTGATTACACGGCCGATCTTCAATTTTCTTATTTTGTGAAGTAGATCAAGGACCAAACTATTTTCCAAGACATAGCTGATCTTGTAATTGGTTTAAAAATTAGCAAATTTAGCTCTTTTAGGGCTACCTGGTTTTGAATAAATACTGCAAAAAAGCACTGATGATTGCCAGATCAATTTCTTTGTGCGTGTAAAGCTTCTAGTTTGGTCATAAATGACAGAAAGAAATGAGCACTACCATTGGAGACTTCAATGATGATAAAAAATCTGAAAATTTTGACTCTTAGACAAGGTTGAATATTTTGCTTAAAAACTATAGCTGGTTTCTCCCTTGCTTTATCAAAAGCAAACACTTTATCTGCTATGAATATTTTTGCGTCTTTGACAAAAGAACTCAAAAAGAAAATTTTATCAAAGGTCGCATAATCAGTTTTGGTGATTTTGTAAACAGGAGTAATCAGTTTTGGGACGCCCGGTAGCTAAAAGTGCAAGCCATTCAATTCAAAGAAATAGGTCATAGAATTTTACACCAGCCTTTTTGAAGATTTAAAACCTATGCTATGTTGCTGAAAATGTGTTTTTGTACCGGGTGACCCACAAAGACTTCACAAGCTAAATCATACCTAGGTTCGTGAAATCAAACCGTATTACAGGACCGTCGAGAAGGGGGTAGCCAGGGTAGTTACCAAGGAGCCCGGGCCTTCAGGCCCAGAAAATATACATCATGTATTTATTCTTTGTTTTCAATTTTCTTCGAGGAACCTTTCTAGGCCTGCGCGAGGGGCGTATCACTCTGAAAAAGTCTCATACACCTTTGGCAAAAATCCCTTTGTTTTCAAGAAAAATCTGCAAAAAATCCCTAAAAATCCTATTGTTTAAAACGAATCTCGTACCTCGTACGCTATTTCGGAAGAGTGATACACCCCTCAGGCCTGTGGGCCCACTGGCATTCTCAGCTTAGTCTTTACACACAAGATAAACAAATTTTCAATCTAGCATTAGAGGAGGGTGTAGAGGAGGGTTTAGCAGTATAGACGGGGGTGTTTCCATCTGAAAGCATCGTTTTACCAGTGCATAGGAGGGCGTGGCCCGAGAAAACAAGTGCGTGGCCGCTTCCACCTACAACCCTGGAGCCCAGCCCGTCTCTCGACGGCCCTGCGTATTAAGATTTGCATTTTATAACCAGTTAGACGAAGCTGCATGCAAGTTGAACGATACGACTAAGACCACGTTTACACTGAACGGGTACAGTTTTGATCCGCTGCAAGTTTATTGAGGTTCAAAAGCATTCCGATTGCTCCAGAATAAAAATCATTCTATAGATAGAAGGAACAAGAGTGTTGTAGAAGGAACAAGGTTGGTCCATTACACTTTTGTTACGGATGCAAAGTTGTACCGGCGCGGAGTAAACGGGGTTCACAGGGTGTCCCAAAAAATTGTTCAACGCTTGATTAAGTATTAAATTTAACGAAATAATGAACGGGCTCCATGGTAAGATAAAGTCACAGAGTTACGAGCTTTGATGTTCAAGTTCGTGCGAAAGCTGAAACCAGACGCCCCTAAATTGCATATTTTTTGGAAGTAGCAAATCAAATGGAATTTACAAATCACTTTTTGATAAACTTGCTTTTTCTAACATTGAATCAAGGTTATGGATGCTTGGAGGAATCCTGCTGAGCACAATTTGGAATGGTCCCGTCTCTCGTCAATTAAGTTCTCATTCCATGTTTTTGGATACTTGCATTCTCAAGTAAATTTTGGCAACGCGGTTACAAGAATTGAATTACTTTTGAACTCCTATTTGGTTTTGCTCTGATATCAGCGAGAGGTAAAACATGGGACTGTTTTCTTTTACCTAGATTTTGGGACGTTTTTTGCAAATTCAGTCAGTTAGGTTTTTTTTTTTTTTTTTTTTTTTTTCTTCAGAGGCTTGAAACACCGTGAATTTTTAGCTTATTCGCAAGATTCTGTATTAGAAATTAATTTAAAATCCTAGGAACAGGGTTATCTAACCAGGAACCTGTACTTTTTATCGTTACTTTATAACATTTAATCAAACGTCGAACAATTCTTCTGGGATATCCCGTAAGATCCATATTTTTGAAAACGTCAGAATTAACATGTATTTTAAGTCTCTTTTTGTTCGTAGTCGCAGCTTGAATTAACCAGGCAACGTCGTCAAGGATAGCTTCGTCTTCCTGCCGAATTTTGATATAAACATCTTGTTAATAACTTTTAGGTTTAGGAAGCATGGTGTGATCCATCATATGAATTGTATTTTTGGTCTCCCTATATGCACTTACAAAATTATGTGAATAAGCAATTATTTGGAACTTAATTTTAGGTAATAATGCAAGTAGTTTTGAACGTATTTTTGGAGAAAAAGGTAAGCCTGTAGCCCTACTTTTGATTACAAGCAAGCACTTCCAGAAACAGCCGATTTTTAGTGAAAAAAGTAAGCCTATAGCCTTACTTTTTGATGCAATATAGGCACTTGCAGAAAAAGCCGATTTTTGATGAAAAAGGTAAGCCTATAGCCTTACTTTTTGATGCAAAATAGGCACTTCCAGAAACAGCCGATTTTTGATGAAAAAGGTAAGCCTATAGCCTTACTTTTTATGTAAAATAGGCACTTCCAGAAAAAGCCGATTTTTGGTGAAAAAGGTAAGCCTATAGTCTTACTTTTTGATGCAAAATAGGCACTTGCAGAAAAAGCCGACTTTTGGTAAAAAAGGTAAGCCTATAGCCTTACTTTTTTATGTAAAATAGGCACTTCCAGAAAAAGCCGATTTTTGGTGAAAAAGGTAAGCCTGTAGTCTTACTTATCGATGCTAAATAGGCACTTGCAGAAAAAGCCGATTTTTGGCGAAAAAGGTAAGCCTATAGCCTTACTTTTTGATGCAAAATAGGCGCTTGCAGAAACAGCCGATTTTTGATAAAAAGAAGCAAGCCTATAGTCTTACTTTTTGATGCAAAATAGGCACTTGCAGAAAAAGCCGACTTTTGGTAAAAAAGGTAAGCCTATAGCCTTACTTTTTTTATGTAAAATAGGCACTTCCAGAAAAAGCCGATTTTTGGTGAAAAAGGTAAGCCTATAGTCTAATATTTCGATGCTAAATAGGCACTTCCAGAAACAGCCGATTTTTGGTGAAAAAGGTAAGCCTATAGTCTTACTTTTTGATGCAAAATAGGCACTTGCAGAAAAAGCCGACTTTTGGTAAAAAGGTAAGCCTATAGCCTTACTTTTTATATAAAATAGGCACTTGCAGAAAAAGCCGACTTTTGGTAAAAAGGTAAGCCTATAGTCTTACTTTTAGATGCTAAATAAGCATTTCCAGAAACAGCTGATTTTTGGTGAAAAAGGTAAGCCTATAGCCTTACTTTTTGATGCAAAATAGGCACTACCAGAAACAGCCGATTTTTGATAAAAAAGGTAAGCCTATAGTCTTACTTTTCGATGCTAAATAGGCACTTCCAGAAACAGCCAGATTTTGGTGAAAAAGGCCTTACTTTTAGATCAATCGGAAAAATCGAGCCTAAAAACCTTGCTTTCTGGTGAAAAATTTGCACTGTTAGAAATAACATATTTCCACGGAAATGGATAAGCATGTTCCCTTGGTTTTGATGAAAATTTTATACAGGCAGAAACAACGGGTTTTTATGGACATTGTAAGTTTTTCCCGTTGCTTTTTGGCGAAAAGGCAAGCCTTTATGTAGCCTTACTTTTTGACGAAAAATTTGCTATTTCAAAAACGGCTGGTTTTCCCAAAACAGGAAGTCTTAACCTCTACTTTTTAGGCAAAATGAGCTGCCACAAGAACAGCTAATGTTAACGGAATGGGACTAGCCTATCATTTTGGTGAAGGATATGCTACGTCATTTTCATGACAAATGCAAGCATTTAGGGCGTAATTCAGGTCAAAATAGGCACTTTCAAAACAGCAGAATTGCACCGAAAAATGACATCCCCGTGTGTAAAAGCAAATTTGTAAAACTATTCAGACTAACCGTCAACTGCTATAAAAAAGATTGAGATGAAAAATAGAGACACATTTGATTTAAACTAAATTTCATAGTCACTGCAAATCTCTTGATTTCTGTCTGCTACAAAGTGCCATGATATTCTAACGATTCGATTTTCAAATGTAAGCTCTTTTACTGGAATTACAAAATACGCATTTTTTTAATGTCATACAATATTTTAATATTTTGGCATCACAAGAACTGCAAATTTTCTGAAAACCTGGTGCCATGATATTCTAACGATTTGATTTTCAAATGTCAGCTCTTTTACTGGAATTACAAAATATGCATTTATATGTTATAAATACAAAAATCTAATATTTTGGCATCGCGAAAACTGCAAATTCTCTGAAAATCTACCACCTTCTCGTTTTGAGCTTAGAGCTCTGAGACCTCTCTTTCTTAATCTTATTTAAATAATTGAGTGGGGGGGGAAGCTGGGGGTCGCAGCAAGGCAAAATGAACCTTTTAATGTAAAAAAATCTGCATCGAACGATATGCTTATACATTTAGTAGAAGTTTCGAATATATGCAATAGTGATAGAAGCTCTAACGCCACTCAATCGAGCCTTTCGTATAAAAATGTATGAAAATATCGATCGATCCAGGCTCTTTTGTAGAATAGCTAAAAGGTATATTGGTTGCTTTTAAATGGACGCAAAGTGTCCTAGGTTTAAAACTTACAGCTTTTTCAAATGAATGAAATGTTTGTTTGTTTTCAACTGAAGCAAGATAACAGTAAAATTCGCGAAATTGGATCAATAACCCATTTTCCCCAACTGTCATCTATTTTGCCCACCTACACCAATCTTGCCGACGTTTCCCCCCTCTTTATGAAACATAAAAAAAACTATAATTTTGAAACTTTTTTTCAAATTTAGAATAACTGAACTTTAAATTTGATACTTTGGTCTTTATTTTATGCTGAGAAATTGTTTGAAAAGCTTTGAGATCCAAAAAATAAATAGCAAAAGTCTGTCTCAAATTACATGTCACGTGAGATTTGCGATATCGCCAAAAATTGATCATGCAAAACAGTTCGATTTTATTTATTCGCGGTCATTTTCACGTGACACCAAATTAGAGACATACTTAAATTCGTTTGGAAACTGATTTTACACAAAATAGTATGAGGAAATGTGTAGAGTGAATTTTTATGCGGTAACAATGTCGTGTAATGCATTAGCAAAAGTTAGCGCTTGACTTTAAATACTTTGATGACAAAATCTGAATTTGTATGAGTAGCACTTACTACAATAGTTGGTTCATATTTAGCTAGACTGCTTTCATCTCAGTTTTGATCCGTTCGAGAACGTGTAAGGATTTGGAAACAAATTTTCTAACATTGTTTATTCTTTTGAAGTGGGTGAGTAAAAAGAAAACGCCCGGCGTTTGAAAAACTACTGCTCCCAAGCAGTAATATTGAAAACTGCCTCGTTTCATTCCCGATATGTTCAACTAGATTCAATAATTTATCCGGTTTTAATCGGTCATTCCTTTCCGTGGATATGGAAGAGTTTCTGAAGAAAACCCCTTTCAAAAACGAGTGAAAACGACGAGCAAAATTTCCTTTGTTTTCCTTCCTAAGAATCCCCCTGATTAAGTTATTTATACTGGGGGAAGACATCGTCATTCTCCCAAGAGGATAGCACGTACTAAAGTGTCTTCAAGTCATTGTTGTGAGGTAAAAGTATTTCGGAAATTGGCTCCCGATTTTAGCACGTTTTTTAAGGTTTCTTGGAGGGATTTTATCAAGAAAATCCCCCGCGGGGTACTCCCATACTTGACCTGACGGGATATGCCGCTCAACAGGGTGTCCTTTTGCGGTAAAAATTATGCGACAGGGTGTCCTTTTCTAACGATATTTATGCGACAGGTTATTATAATAGGTAAAAAAATTATGCGACAGGGTATCACAAGCAAAAATTGCGTTCCACACTGTATTTGAGAGGCAAAATTTTTATACGACAGGGTATACTTTTGGCCTATTTTTTATGCGACAGAGTGCAGGGTGTGGAGAAGTTTTCCGCACACCCTCGTCACTTCCCTAATCAAGTACACCCCCCGGGGATAATACCTTGTAAAATCTGAACAGAGTGACCGATTGATCCAGGAAAATTTCTTAAAAATAATTGAAAAAATTCAATCAAATATTATAAGATATCATTGCTCATATATTCAGGGAGCAGTAGCTTTTCAAACGCCGGCAATTTTTTTCTGATTAACCCGGTAGACCTCAAAAGACACACTGAAATGAGAAGTCTGTCTAGCTAAAGTGAAAAACTATTAATTCTACAAAACTATTGATACCTTTTTGTAAACAATCCCAAAATCAACATCCTAAATATTACTGATTATTGAAACATTATCTACTTCATTATTTTATTATTTAGTTCTGATTAACGACGAGCAAAAGATATAAACTATAATTTCTTGATTTGTTTGCCATTTTTTAAACATTCACACTTACATTGTTTTAATATGTTGATTTTCAATCTTCAATGTAGTGTTGAATGTGAGTTTGAAATAAATGGCAAACCAAGAAATCATAATTTAGGATACGGGCTGGGATAGCATAGGTTCCAAATCTTTTTCTCGGCGTAAAAAGGTGGGTGTAAAATTCAATGACCTATTTCTTCTGCTTTAATGACTTGAAAGAAACTTTAGATATTTATCTATTCTACCGTTGGACTTTCCAGAAATTTTGAATATTTTTCGAAATTACAGCGTATCTTCATTTGAGGATGTGAGGTCATCAAATTTCTAAATCATAAACCACATGAGTGACAGACTTTGTTTGATACCATATTGTAGGCATTCATAAACCATGGTTTTCTTCGAAATTATTTCATGTTACGTGAAACGTTTTAGAAATTACGATGGTGTTAAGTTGTTTTGAAAATTTTCCTTGAATTCTTGAAAAAGAAGAAAATCACTCTATTTCTGAAAATATTGAAGATTTCCGAAAAGTCCATCGGTAGAATTATAGAGAAATAGCTAAAGTTTCTTTGAAGTCATTCAGTTCAAAGAAATAGGTCATTCCATTTTACACCAGCCTTTCTAAAGATTTGGAACCTATGCTGGCTGGAATACGGGTAAGTAAAAAAGACAATCACAATGTGAAAGACCACTGCTCCCTGGATATCAAGGGAATAATATCGGCAAATATATTCTTCAATAGTGGATATTTTCAAATATTTTCAAAATTTACCTGACTGAAATATGCTACTCCGTTCTCAAATTATGAGGGATTTTCTCCAGAAAGCCCCTGCAATAATCCTCCAAAACAGGTGTAAGATCACGACCAAATTTTCTGCCTTGCGGCAATGACTTTCATCTGCTCCAGCATACATTATCCCTTTGGGTGGATGAAATTTTAATCCCTGGGAGCATAACAACATTATTGATTCTCCCAAGAGGATTAAACGTGTTAAAGTCATTGCCGTGGGGCAGAACTATCAGAGGAATTTGGTCGTCTTTTGAGGGTTTCTCGAAGGGGCTTTCTCAACAAATTCCTCAAAATTTCAGAATGGAGTGGTCGATTTCAGTCCGGTAAAATTTGAAACAGATTTCAACACTGTGTAATTAAGGATATTTTAGATGTGGTACACTCAAATGACGTATGGCTTTCGCTTCATTTGGGGCCTACCTATAAACCTAAGTTACAATGGGGTCACATAAGAACAATAACCAAACAATGGACCCAGCCTGGTACAATCTGTCAAAATAAAAGTTGACTAAAAGGGGCAGAGGGCTGAAAGTAAAGAAGACAATAGTTAGGGAATAAAGGTGGTGCAAAAAGGAGCAGAAATGGTGCCGTCTGTCCCCTAGAGAGGTACAAAAATGCTACGAAAAGGGGTGACAATTAAGAGATTCACAAACAGGTGACAGACACAATAGGTACAGGTCCCTTAACACGTTGACATACACAAAACAGACAAGAAATGAAAACATATGCAACCCAAATCAAAGTAATTAGAAACTGCAGAGGAGCGGTAGGTCAAGGAACCTACAAGTCTGGCATTGAGCCCCTAAGGCGCAAAAGTATCCAACTAGAACTGCCAAAAACCTTCCCTAACCTTAGAGTCTCCAAATAAGCTAACAACAACCTAAGGCGTAACGTCCTTAAAAGAGAACCATGATGTCCTATTAAATAATATATTGCCAATATTTTCGTCGTGATATTCAGGGAAGAGTGGTCTTCCAAATAAGGATTGTCTTTTATTACGCACCCGGTATAACACTCGGAATTAAAGGGGCATTCCTCAAAAATTAAATGCATGCAGAGATTCATATTGTCATCCTGATCGAGAAACAGATCATGCCAGTCCTCAGAAATCGTTTTCCTTTTGTTGATCGCGCTTCTCAAATGCGAGATATGGAAGAAAACATATGGACCAATTTTAATTTCAATACCCTACAATTGTTATGCATCGTTCTTGGCGAACAACAGTAGCATATTTTCGTTATTGTCCGTCGGTCAGTCATCGGCGAGTCTTGATAGGCTTGTAGCGCGTCGCTCTTTGAGTTGAGTTTGAATGTCCTGTTGTATTCGTTCATTCATGTGTCCACGGTCGGCTACGCGCAAGAGAATTGATCGCCTTTACCGAGAATTCTCGTTTTCTGTCTCGGATTCAAATTCCAGGATGTGGCTAAGTTCTCGGTCTCTATTTTGAAAAATATCTATTTCGTTTTTGGCCGGTTTGAACTTTATTCAAGTTGGAGAAACATTGGAAAATGTTTATAATGATAAGCATGTTCATTTTGAAAGCAAAAAACGCAGTTCACTGATATCCGGTATTTTTCTGCGGAATGCCCCTTTAAATTAAAACTTTAGCAGATTCTGTTGAAAGAAGAAACAAGTAAAAATCGTGTATCTTCACAACCGTCCGCACGGGGAGGGGGGGGTTCTTCCATTGTAAAGCTACCTGGGGATGTGCCGTAAGCAAGGGTATACTTTTTCCGACATCTAGTCTAGCCAAGGGTATACTTTTTTGCAATTTCGGTCTAGCTAAGGGTATCATATTTGACAATATTGGTCTAGGGAACGGTCATCTTTTCAGCTAAAGTAGTCTGGGCAATGGTTTTTCATCCTGACAGCCAATTTTAGTTTACAATGAACTAAGTTTTCGTGAAACGAATCGTCCTTTCATATTTTCAAGTTCAAGCCAACAATTTTGAGAAATCTGATGACTCGAATGGCTTCGAAATGAACCTAGCCTATGGTATTGTTTTTCAATATTAGTCTAGCCCAAGGGTATCACTTTTGTAGGAATTTGTCTAGCCAAGGGTGCCATTTTCGAAAAATTTAGTCTAGCCAACGGTACCACTTTGAATATGCTCGCGGCAGACCCCTACCCAAAATTTTGCGAAGAACCCCCCCCCCCCCCGTGACTGTCCGTCATTTGCGAGGTGAACAGTATACACGAAAAAATAAACTGCAGTTTTGTTAGCAATCACATTGCTTTAAAGATGCTGCTTCCAGCAAGAATCAGAAATTGCAAACCTATTTTGCTAAATGATCCGAATTCGAAATTTCACCTTCCATTAAAGGCAGTGTGTCACGCATCTGATTGGGTGATATGGACAATACAAAGAATAGGAGAATTGAATGGCTACTGGTTCTAATGACTTTCTACGACCGTAGAACGTCACATTGATAACGATCAGCCTTCCTTCATTCTAAATGCATAGATTCACAAAAACATACGTTGTGTTGAGCTCAGACTTTGCCGCAGCTAATCATTGAAGTCCCCCATGGGCACTTTTACGGCATTTTCCCCCCATCCAATTCTTCTCCTTGATTCTAAAATCTCAAACTTAGCTATATTTGGTCCTCCTTAAATTACCAAAAATCCTTCTCAAAATCACTGCTGTTTATATTTGACCTGTCTTTGGGTAAACAGTTTGTTCCTGCCAACACATTCTTTTTTGTTTCCACGAAGATAAACAACAGAACTTACTATCTCTCAAGATGTATTTCCAGCCATGCCAGATCGTTTGCCCCTGCCTGCAGACATAACGCGGGCTTTCTGCGTTTCGCTTCTAACAATGTTTTCATAAATGCTGCTGCTACATTGATTCATAAGTTGTCCTTGCTTCGTGTTGCCTGCACGTTACTGTTGCCATTGTAAACACAAAACCATCCTGCGAAATGTGAAATAGAGCATTCAGCAAATAGTCCTAAAAGGTTGTCGTTGTGGAATCGATGGAATTGTACTGGCGTCTCGGAGAAATGCAACTGTGATGAGAATGACAATGTTTGGAGATTTGATGAAGGCTACGTCACAGAAAATTTTCGATTACCGATAACTGAGATCAGATTAGGTGATACAGGAAACCCAGAAGAAAATGGAAGTCATACGATAGGAAGAGTGGAATGCTTCGACTAGACGAACTTCTGGTACGAGCTGGTTTTACATTTTCCTTTTTTCTTTTCTATTTAAGTTTTTGATAAATAAATTGTAAAACCGTACATCATGTGCCCAAGTTCACGAGTTGCCATGCAGCCAGTATGGTGATAATGGGGAAGGCACATTTGGTTTCTTGATTACATGTATTACGCTCGTTGTTGTTGTGGCAACTTGAGCACTCTGTGTATATCTTGAGCCACATTCACCCGTTATATCGTAAATTTACAACTTTATATTAATATATTGTAAAAGGCTATTTTTATTTTTAAGTTCCCAGGGTTCATTTTAAAACAGTTAATTAAAATGAATTGAATAAATCGCGATCATTGAGTCAATAATTCTAAAATTAAAATTGAAATAAAATCAATTTAGACGGTGCCTAAAAGACCCCTCATATTAGTCGATGCTGAGATAACTTACCATTATAAGATCAGGTAATCCCAACCAAAATGAGCCATGTGGTATCATTTCCTTTCCTCTATGTCCAGCCATTCGATTGATCAAAACACCAATAATGAAGTACAAAGCTAAGCCAGGGAAAAATCTGTAAGGAAAAAGAAAACTTGGTATCGATAAATTTGTCATACAAATAATGCAAAAGCAAGCCAAACTACACACTAGTCTGTTGAATAAGCGTGCCTTTCAAAGGGGCAGTTGGTCAGTTTCGGAAAACTATGGGAATCAAATGTCGGTATCAAATATTTCTTTCATAGAGTTTGTTCTTGCAAAGCTTGTTTCCCCCTTATTGAATCACTTTGCTTTTCAAAGCACGTTGTAAGATTCCTTTTGTAGTTTCACGACCAAATTGACAGCAACCAGAAAATGTTGACTTCGTCGTTATGATTCAAACAAATGCATAGCAAACTGCCGACTTGGATTGCTTGCTTCCAAGATGAGATTTAGAGAGATGAGAGAGATGAGAGAGAAGAAGAGCGTTTGTTTAAACTCAGGCGAAACATATTTGTGAATATTCGTAATATAACGATCTCCTTGAACTAAACATAAACTGATAAGATAATATGAGAATTGACAAAATCCACTAAAGTGTGCTTTACCAGTTTCAAGTCATGTGACCATACTTTTGGGAAGCTTCAGTATCTTACAACTGTTTGCATTTGTGCACAAGTTTCCATGGCGCGAAATATATCAAATAATTCGAAAGACTTTTTAACAAGACATTGATCACCTTGACTCAAATTGCGTTTGAACAAACCTTGGGCGATTTTGTCTATTTCAAAACGCATAGTAAACTTTTTCCAAACGTTTCCATCTGTGCCCTTTACCCACTGTTTTATCTGCGATTGCGCATTGAAAAAGACAACTGATCGAAATGTTTAGAAAAGTAGACTATTTTTCTAATCATCCGTGAATATGGATAAATAGTTAAAGATTCCTTGCAACGAAATGCAACTCAGAATCATATAACACAGTTTCCTTTTTAGAGCCACCTGTTACGTTCCAAATGGCTGCCTTTCCACTAGCTCGGATTAAAACAAAAACAGATTGAAAGTTATCAGTCCTAACCCACTAACCCACACTAACCCACTAACCCAGTTAATAAACGGATAAGTTTAACAACGGGTCTCAGAGTGGATCATTTTTAACCAGGTATATTGAACCCATTTGTGGGTTAGTGGAAACGTATTAAACGGATAACTTTTAACTCAGTTGCAACAGCAACAACATGCTCAACTTTTGACACTTTAAATTATGACAAAATGGGGAGTTAAAACGACAACAAACGACCAGTGAAAACGACTGAAAACGAATAAAAAAGACTTAACAGTAAAAACTGACGTTTCCATTTACTCATTTTAAAAACGGATAACTTTTTCTCGATTTTTTTTCAGCCCGTGCAAGTGGAGAGGCCTAATCTTTTGGATTAGCGAAGATAGGAACAACAATAAATGGTTTATAGTTATTTTCCTAACGTCTACCCTACTGGGTGTCCCAAGAACTACTCCCATGGAAAACATCACAAAAAACTCAAGCATCAAACCTATCATTTATTTTCTTTTTAACCTCTTTCTTAATGATCCAAAAGTATTTTTAGATGATCAAATATTTGGTCTTCATTACTTACGGGTTATAAAATGACACGTTGAAAACCGTATACTCTTTAAGCAACATTGCAAATCTTCACAAGGAGCCATTAGCTTGAGATTTTTCATTATTGTTTCTTTCCGACATTTCTGATCAAATTAGAATCTTGATATACAGAATAAAATTAATCAGTGCTGTTTGCAGTATGCTTCAAAACAAGGCAGATCTAAAATATCTATATTTCCTAAATTTCAAGCCAATTACAAGGTCAGCTATACCTGGGAAAATAATTTGGTCTTTGATCTACTTGCCAAAAAAAGAAATCTAAAGACAAGTCATGTAGTACTAGTCAAATTTTTGGTGATTTTTCAATTGGAAGTGTTGTATCTATCCTTAGATCAAAGAGCAGAACAGAAAATAGGCCAATCTTTAATAAAGCAATTTAAATCTCCCTAGCACGAGCCATGACAAGCAAAACTAAAATTCAATATGGCGGCTTAGACAACAACGAGGCTCGAAACCCAAAACGAGGTTATACAGTTATACAACAGGAAGTACTTTTTTTGGGAGCTCGTTTTGCTTGGTAAAAATGTTCAAGTACAGTTCCTTATTAGATTTTTTCCTTGTATCAAGAAAGACCTTGTGTTTACATGACAGCACATTTGGAGTTGCTTTGTCCACTTTGAAATTTGCTATTTTAAAAAAAGGGAAACACCCAAAGAAGAGGTCTCAAATTTACAATAAAAAGTCCCGCTCTACTGTAACTTTCTTGTGGTAATGCGTAAATATGAAAAAGCAAAAAGGTACTTACAGAATTAGAAGAATAGATCCTACACTCATACTCGTTCCTCGATGATATCCCTTCTCGTATTTTTCACATGCTCCAGAATAATTGAAGTATACATTTAACTGTGGAGTGACCAGAAATAAAGCGTTGAAGTAACCATAAAACAACATTCAACCTACTGTATTTGCTATCAACAAAACTTCAAAACTTCGAACCAATCCAATTTACCAAGTATTCTCCTCATAAAATATTTCGAAACGCCCAGTTCTTTTTAATACACCTGGTATAACATGTGATTATTACAGAAAGCTAGACCAATTCAGATAACTGTTCTCTTGTTATTACCCTGAACATTTTGGGCTATGTACCGGGTGTCCCAAAATGATGTACTATCGTTTGATTGCTTATATGTCCATAACCGATGAACCGATTTTCAAAAACTTTATTTCATCCGATTGCCGAAAGGCTAAATTGTATTCGAGGATGTTGGTTGTGGTTTAGGCCGATGTCTTCATGTTGAAAATGAGATCGATAAACCTGCTCAAATTCAAGCCTCAAATGGCATGAAAAAGAAACGGCCTACTTTCCAAGTCAATATTTTAGATATGATGCAAAAAAGGCTGAATTTATATGTCGTTCAGAGAACATATGTCGTTCAGAGCATACGAATTCAGCTAATTCTGAGTTCAGAGAATACGGATAGGAGTTCAGCCTTTTGTATCACATCTAAAATGTTGACTGGAAATATAGGCCATTTCTTTCTGATGCCATCTAAGGCTTGAATTTGAGCAGGTTTCTCAATCTTTTTTTCGACATGAAAATGCCGTGGTAAAACGACAACCAACATCTTGAAATACAATTTAGTCTTTAGGCAATCAAATAAAACAAAGTTTTTGAAAATCGGTTCATTGGTTATGGACATGTAAGCAATCAAACAATAATACATCATTTTGGGACACCCGGTATATGGCTAGGCAAAACATTCCAGTCTGTCTGCCAACTGAATTCATCAATAGTAGTGCTTCTTTAAGGGAGAACGTGTGCTTCCTGAGGATATTACTGTTAATATGAGGCTAGTACTCAACAGATACTATTATTCTATTGTTCGCGGAAAATCAGATACTATTGTTGATGGAAAATCATGTTGGCAGCTTGACAAAATATTGTTTCCAAATTTCTCTGAGACTCAGAGATTGGGAGATTAACATTTAAACACAGAGCAGCATTTACGTGGAACAGTCTACCAGAGGATTTGAAAACTATTTGGAAACACTCAAGCTTTTAAAGTTAATTCAGAAAAGTCGATAATAATTAGAATTTCATTTGAAAAAGATNTTCCTGAGGATATTACTGTTAATATGAGGCTAGTACTCAACAGATACTATTATTCTATTGTTCGCGGAAAATCAGATACTATTGTTGATGGAAAATCATGTTGGCAGCTTGACAAAATATTGTTTCCAAATTTCTCTGAGACTCAGAGATTGGGAGATTAACATTTAAACACAGAGCAGCATTTACGTGGAACAGTCTACCAGAGGATTTGAAAACTATTTGGAAACACTCAAGCTTTTAAAGTTAATTCAGAAAAGTCGATAATAATTAGAATTTCATTTGAAAAAGATAGTTGCATGATAAATAATAAGGACAATTACTTTTATTACTATTAGTTACCTTTTATCCTGAGTGGACATTAAATAGATTTTGCATTCTGTATGTATATCAATATACCTTTGATTTAGCAACATTACGGACAATTTAGCCTGCGTGCAGACTTTACTTTCCACTGTGAAGGAGAGCCTATGAAGATCCGCCTTGGCTCTCCTTCGCAGTGGAAAGTAAAGTCTGCACGCAGGCTACGGACAATTAAGTTAAAATAATAATTATAGTTTTTAGCCGCAGGTCAACATCTGCACTTAGTGTGGCCTAAATTAGATGACCTGTGTAATCAAATAAATCATGTGTGTATGTATGTATGTTCATGTTGTTGTATTGGTTCTGGCTAACAAATTTTGCAAAAATGGCTGCAAATAAGGAGCATGATTAGATGGACAGCAGCCAGTTTTGAATCCCATAGTTGACATTACAAAATCGATATCCAGTGATTTAAACAATTAGGTTTATTGTAACTTCAAGCCATTAGAACATTCTTCAATGAATTTGATTTACTGTATACTGCTTCTGTGTGAGAAATTTTTTGTCTCATAAGGAACCTATCAAATCGCAGAATAGCCTAACAAGATTCAAGAGAAAATTCTACGATAATGGATGCACATCTGCACACTGTAAGTCTTTTATTGGCAACACTATTGATAGGACGTCATACCAGAAAGAAGTAGCCTACTGTAATTGCCCTAGCAATGATGCATATGAGATGTATTATTATCATCATCAGTCTTTGGGTAGTGGTGTTGTTGGATATTGAGGTCAATCTGATGCATTGCAGTCTTCATACGAAAAATGTCCATTGACACTAGGTAAAAGGTTGGAAAATGACAAGGAAACAGTGCACCTCATATCTTGAATTAGAACAAATGAAACTTGCCAAGCATATGAAAATTGCTGAATACTACTAACCTTGCAAGACTTGGCATCAAATTGAAGGTTGACCGGATGAGGAGATGATGCGCCACCATGATTATGTGTGACAGTTGTGTTCCATTTTGCTGTTTTGTCACAGTTGAATATTAGATTTGTTTCCATTAATCCATTCTTGCATAATGAGTTATCCCCAATAAAAGATGATGAAAAACTGGTATGATCTGCAAGGAAAACAAAAATATAGTCCCAGGTGTCTCAAAAAAACTGTATATAAATTTGAAATTCTGCTGCCAAATTTTTTGTCAAATTTAATT
>REGL01000822.1:79751-98601 GCA_004194395.1 Aurelia aurita complex sp. Pacific | reverse complement strand
CTTTTGTTGCTTCACTCGCAGCTTTACCCATATTAACATTGCCCTGCGGGTCCTTGGTGAATTTGCATCACAGGTATTCACATAAAAACTTTGCAGACTCCAGCATTCTTAAGTTTCTGCAACGTGAACGTGAAAATGCTATTTTACAGTCCGTGATGGCGTGAAAAACGAAAAATCGACGCGTGAATCCGTTATCCAGGGGTACTATGGGGGGGCCTCTAAAATATCCCGCATGGAAGCACCTGTGATTGACTGGCTAAATATCAGCCTTGAGTCTCTTCACGAGTCTCTTAATCCGAAGTTTCTTCTATGCAGGTTGTTACTGTATTAAGTAACTATATGGATTTTAGGATTTATGTGTGAAAACGGTGAAAATAAGGCAACGTCATTGAATTTTAGTGAAAATTTGCAACAAGGCAAAAATTAGGGAAATAACGTAGCTGCTTTGCGAATATGAAATTCTAGAAGACACCAAACGACTGCAGAGCAACAGCAGGCCGGTAAACACTTACGAAAGATACCAAAGCACTTCTAGCACATAATCTGAAACAGGGACCAGGAACCCTCTCCTTGAGGATATTTCTCTTCTCTACTTTTTCTCCCAGAAGACAAAATGAGCAAAGGGTTGTTTACCCCCACTTCAAGTCAAATGATAAATCTCTTGATAACATATCATTTGACAGTTTTGATGAATTCTGTAACGTGTTTCGTGAGACGTGCAATGAAAACTTGTGCCATGAAAGTCAAAAGTAGACTGATACTGAAACTTCTCAAGAGTATGGTCACATGACTTTGAATGGGCAAAAAACCTGAGCCGATTTATCCTATTCAGTACAATACCTACAGGGTGTCCCAAAAAATGCATATGGATTTGGTTGACTACAGCTATGTGAATTTCGCTTCAATCAATGTCTAATCACTCTCAAAATGTTCCTCGATAGTTAACTTTTGTGGTACTGGTGCTTTGAGAGCAGGCATGTTAATCTTGAAAGCTCAAATTTGCCTCTTCCTGCAAACCAGAGATCTAGCCATTTGCAACTATTTGTCCTAAGCAAATTTAAGGTACAGCGTATAAACCCCGTATAAATCAACAATAGCTTTGATAACATTTGAAAGATATTAGGTCTTGTGTCTTATATTAGGTCTTATATTAGGTCTAGGTTTTCTAGAAGTCACCCCCCAGTTACCCATTGAACAATTTCTTAATTCTTATCTATTTCAGTTCTTAGTTTCGATGTGATTCAGGAACTTGCTTAGGCCAAAAGGCCACAGCTCTAGTTTGCAGGTGAACGCAAATTTGAGCCTTAAAGATTTATATTTCTGCTCTCAAAGCACCAATACCAACAAACGAGGTATCTATGTTCAAGTTAACAATCGAGGAACATTTGAGAGTGATTAGACATTGATTAAAGCTAAATTCACATCACTGGAGTCACCCAAATCTGTATACTTTGTTTTGTGACAACCGGTATTTGTAGAAAGAGAATGATAATGGTCATTGGAACTTTTCTCGCAACTGCTCGTAGTTAGTGATCTGATATCATGGACAGAGGAATCAGAAGTATTGAAAATGAAATTACAACAGAAAAATTTAGCTAATACACAATGTACATTTAAAAACAACGCTATGCTAGTCAGCTTTTACAGTGCTTACAGAAAGAACATCATACTGCTGGGTGTACTGTTTGAAAAGTCCAAATACTCCTGTTTGAAAAACCATCAAAATTTTGATTACAAGGCCAATCTTCTAATTTTCTTTTTGGCAAGTAGATCAAAGACCAAATTATGTTCTAAAGTATAGTATGCTTCTTGCTTGGTCATGAATGTCAGAAACAAATGCAGACTAGCATTACAGACTTGAGAGGTAATGAAATATCACAAAATAATGGCTCTAGCTCCAAGGCAAGAGAGTATCTTTAATGCAAGAGGGTTTTCATGCTTTCTTTTTATCCGCTTTAAGGGGCGAGAACAAATATTTTACCACCTTGAAATATGTTTGGATCATTGAAAAAGAGATAAGACAGAAAATTGTATGAAAGGTTTAACAATCAAGTTTTGGTGATTTTTAAACAGAAGCACTTTTCCGGGACACCCTGTGTGTTGCTCAAAATTAACAGGCAAAGGAAAATGAGTGTCCTATCATGAAGCCAACAGTCGGTAACACAATGTTTAGCAATCACAGTCTTGATAAAAAGAATTGATTACCGGAAGTCCCAGAATGATGTACTATCGTTTGATTGCTTACATGTCTATAACCGATGAACTGATTATCAAAAACGTTATTTTATTCGATTGCCGAAAGGCTAAATTGTATTCGAGAATGTTGGTTGTGGTTTAGGTCGATGTCTTCATGTTGAAAAGAAGATCGATAAACCTGCTCAAATTCAAGCCTTCTAAGGCACGAAAAAGAAATGGCCTATTTTCCCAGTCAATATTTTTGATGTGATGCAAAAGGCTGAACTTATATGTCGTTCAGAGAATATATGTCGTTCAGAGAATACGAATAGGAGTTCAGCCTTTGGTATCACATCTAAAATGTTGACTGGAAAAATAGGCCGCTTCTTTCTCATGCCATCTAAGGCTTGAATTTGAGCAGGTTTATCGATCTTCTTTTTGACATGAAAACGCAGTGGTAAAACCACAACCAACATCNTCATGTTGAAAAGAAGATCGATAAACCTGCTCAAATTCAAGCCTTCTAAGGCACGAAAAAGAAATGGCCTATTTTCCCAGTCAATATTTTTGATGTGATGCAAAGGCTGAACTTATATGTCGTTCAGAGAATATATGTCGTTCAGAGAATACGAATAGGAGTTCAGCCTTTGGTATCACATCTAAAATGTTGACTGGAAAAATAGGCCGCTTCTTTCTCATGCCATCTAAGGCTTGAATTTGAGCAGGTTTATCGATCTTCTTTTTGACATGAAAACGCAGTGGTAAAACCACAACCAACATCTTAAATACAATTTTGCCTTTAGGCAATCAAATAAAACAAAGTTTTTGAAAATCAGTTCATTGGTTCATTGGGTAAGCAATCAAACAATAATATATCATGTTGGGACACCCGGTAGTTAGCAACGAAGCAATGCTTTAAATTATGCACATTCCATTTCGCAGGCTATATGTATCTCAAAACAAGATGCTTAACAACAGCAGCTTACTCCTATGACTGTTCAATAAAGATACCTTGATGGCTTGGTATGTTTTATTTGCGTCCTTCTTTCATATTCATATATTGAAAGAAATAAAAGCGGTTTCTTAATTAGGAGACCTTACTGCACCATGTTGTCCAGTAATCTACTGCTCATGCTGTCACTACAGGGTGGGGTGTATCAAGAGAAGGCTTCCGATCGAAAAAATTAGATTTCTTTGGAACGAAAGGTCTGATATGAATGAGATAGTGATTTTCTGAAAGCTCAAATCGTATGCTTCACGTCTCTTTGGGCATCGATGTAATTGTAACTTTTTTAAGAAGAAGGAAACATATTCTTCTGTCTTTTAATTGTTCTGAAAATCAACACAACAAGCGTTCACAGTAAAATTCAGAAATGATTTAATTATTTTAGATAAAAGCAATGCTGTTGTTGATAAAGACTTGTCGACAACGAAAACTCTTCGAGAAGCTTCGGCTGTACTCTGTGTTTTCAAAAGAAATTAGCATGCAAAACATTTCATCTTGTGTGACACTGGCTGCGGTCACACTACTGTATTTTCCCGTTGTAATGTGAATTGCTTCACTTTCTTGCAATTTGTTTTCTTCAGCAGAAAGTACGGCAACATAACGGTACAATGACACCCGGTCACGCAATGATATGATTTATCATGTGACAACTACGCAAGGCTGTGATTGGTTCATTCTCCAAAATAACGCTGAAATATAGGTCGGGACCTTGTTTTGCCCGTTGCTTTGCATGTGGATAATTTGCTTATGGAATCAGCTCTCAGGACCGCGCTGTAACAGCGTTGTATGTGAAAACCAAATGCGGTCACATGTCACAGCGTAGTTAACCCGTTGTTTTGAAGGGATACAACGGGGTAAAAACGTCTAGTGTGACCACGGCCATTGTCTCTGATGAAGAACTGCTTTATTCACAGCTATGTTATTTACTGCTCATTGCTAACTTCCTGAATATTTGGATGATGAAAGGACAAAGGCTCAACTTGCATCAAATGATACAATTAGAACAATGTCGAAAAACAGCGTTACCTCATATCGACTTGTGCTTACTTTTTTACTCCTGGCAAATTCCCTGGAGACCAAATTTGCAAAGAGCATACAGCAAATGAAAGCACAGGAGTTGACCTTTCAAAAAATCACTGTCTCATTAACTTCAGCTCTTAGCGTCTGGAGAAATTTGAATTTTCGACCAATAGCTTTTTTTACCGCCCCCCCCCCTATGTAGTTAACCTTTCAAACGGAAACTAAAACAGCGAATACACAATGCATATATTTTAAATATAATTTACGTCAATACATGTTACGAAATTAAACATCACGAGCAGAATGCCAAAAATGGTGCCTCCTTGGTTAGTTGGTTGATCTTTGGGAAAGTCAAAATGTGACTGCTTCTGCTAAATGCACTTTTAAAAATGACTACGATGAACTTGCTGAATCCTTGATCTTCTCTGCTATTGCTTTTCGACTAGCGCGAATTGATCGATAAGCTGTAAAGAGTAAAAAAAAAGGAGTTCAAATCTTCAACTAGACTAATTGTCAGAAAATGATGCATTAAAAACCCGCATGTGAGAAATTACATTTTCAAACCAAGCTGTTTGGTTCTTATGTAATGGATAACATTCATGATATCAGGCTGAAGGTTTTTAAATGAGATTCTTAAATTTTCTCACGAAAGCTGTTTCCAAGGAAGTTTTTTTTTGTTTTCTGTCTCTAAAACACCTATTTTTAAAATCAGAATATTGTGATAGAGAATAGAATACTAGCATTGTGATGGAATCAGATTTGTTCGGACCTATTAGATGACTGAAGAACATATTCATCTTTCTTACTTTGCGCACAATAATCAAATTAACGCTTTCGATTTTTACAGCTGAAAACTACCGGGTGTCCCAAAAAAAGTCTACAGATTTGGTGGACTCCAGTGATGTGAATTTAGCTTTAATCAATGGCTAATCACTTTAAAATTGTTCTTCGATAGTTAACTTGAACATGGATACCTCGTTTGTTGGTATTGGTGCTCTGAAAGCAGAAATATCAATCTTGAAAGCTCAAATTTGCGTCCACCTGCAAACCAAAGCTTTGGCCTTTTGGCCTATGCAAGTTCCTGAAGCAGATCAAAATTAAAACCTGAAATTAATGGAAAATCAAGAAACTGCCCAATGGGTGACTGGGGGGGGAGGGGGGTGACAGAATAATACCAGATCTAATATTTTTCAAATTTTATCGAGGCTGTCGTTGATTTATACCCTCTGCCTTAAGAATTTGCTTAGGCCATCAGGCTAAATCTGTTTTGCAGGAGGAGGCAAATTTGAGCTTTGAAGATTAACTTTTCTGCTCTCAACGCATCAATACCAACAAACACGGTATCTATGTTTAAGTTAACTATTGGGGAACATTCTGAGAATGATTAGATATTGAATAAAGCTAAATTCACATCGCTGGAGTTAACCAAATCTGTATACATTTTTTGGGACACCCGGCAGATCAATGCATTTCTTCTTCAAAACAATAATTGACCACGGAGTAAGAATCAGAGATACCAAGCACTAAGAATAATGGTGAAATCCACTCCTTTTTGTAAGTGCATGATCTATAAATGGCTCTTTATACAGAGCCTTCTCGAAATCTTTCATACCTCTTCTCCTGCAAGTGAACCCATAATATCCATTGACGCAAGCACAAACATTTGGTCGTATACAAGTACCTCCGTTATGACATCCCCAACTACATCGCGCTGTAAAACAAGATTTGAACAGTGAGAAGTAATAACTGCTACTTTCAGAAACGAAGGAACCAGGGGGCACTTGGGCACGTGCCCCCAAGATTTTGCAATAAACAAAGAAGTACCCTTCTTATTTTCAAGAAGTTCTCCTTTAGCTTAATGAAAAAGTGCCCTTGAAGTGTCGTGCCCCCCTAAGTTTGAGATGCTTCCTACGTCCCTGGCTATGTTACTGCCAAAGTTTATGAACTGTGTTTCAAAGAGCAAAGAGGTTACCCGTCACCTTGGTATATCTGATTGGCAATTTCAAATTTACTCAACTCCGAGAACATTAGACCCTGCATAAACTGAAGTTAGAAAACCAATCAAATAAGTCTTCTGAAAATTATGGAAATTCTATTCTGCATGCTGGTTGCAATCAATCAAATTTAGAATTTCGGTAGAGTCTGTCAAATAGTCTGCTTTTGGCAGCTAAAGACTTGGAATGCATTCTGAACTTGCCAGGTGCACAGTTCTTTGAAAGTTTACCAAATCAAATACGAACACAAAGATCTGCAAGCCTACCGAAAATGAAATTTGTACAAATACGATGAATTGTTCAACTTTTTTTTTTATTCTCGATTTTGACGTTAAAAAACTTCCTTCTAAAATTGATGATAGCCCAAAAATGATTATTCACGATTCGTTAAAAATTTGAACGCATTCTGAGAATCACGTTTAGCTCAAAAATAGTAGAAAAAAAATTGAAGTTGTTTCTCCTGTATGATTCGTCAAACGGTAGGGACAATTACATGACCTATACCCCATACAGTATGAAGTTGCAGAAGTTAACAAGATGCCTTATTGTTCAAAATAACAGAACGTGAATGATAAAAAGATTTGTTTATACCTTTTTCACACATTTTGCCAGTATAACCATAAGAACAAGAACATACATTTGGACCGATGCAGCGTCCTCCATTTTGACATGGAAAGTCACAAGTAGCTACAAGAAATAGAAAGATTTTTCTCAGCAAAACAATATTAATAAGTATTGCCGCTTAAAGATCTCTCCAAACTGGCAAGATCAAAATTCAAAATTTTATCAAAAAACATTGCTAGAAAATTTTGCAACAAAGATTGTAAGTTCGCTGCAAAAAATGCATTTCTAAGCAATAGGGAAGGGGTAATTTGAATGAGAAAACAATTTCAGTCCCCTATTGACAACATATTTGCCGAGATCTTTGAGCTACAAGATTTAAATACAAGATTTTGCCTTACAAGTTGCCATATGTAGAATTCAATTAAGCCTAGGTTACATCAACTAGGTGAATTCTTAAGTACTTCTAAAATGACTTCTTCTGACAGAAAAATTGAGATAAAATCAATACCAGTTGTCAGATGACTTTCAGTGGTGTTACTTCTAGGTCGATTGTTCTTCTAAAGCACACAATTTTTATCTGCACAGAGCTTTTAATTTCTAAACAGTCAGGTTCGCTTTTTTCTAAATAACTGCTTGCGAAGAACAAGCTCGAGGTCTGTTTCGCATTAGATTTCATATGCAAATGCCCGCAAATAGAGCAATAGACTAGCTATTTTTAACAAGAGTCTGGATCGAGCGACATTTTTACAACTACGATATGTTCGATTGGATGTCACTATAGCTTCCATCACGGTAGTACAAATTCGAAAATTTCTACAAAATGCATCGAAATATTGTTCGATCCATATTCTCTTTTATATTAGCGAAAATGTCTATTCAAGAGTTTTACAAGAGTGATTTTGCGTTATCGCAAATCTGACGTGACATCCAATTTGAGACAGATTTCAGCAGGGCTTACAAGATTAGAGGGCATAGTCCCGTCATCGAACTCCAGAAGACTTATGCCATGGAAAGCGTTGATTCTTTTAAATTGAATTTGAAAAAATTGGTGAAGATTAAAGAGAAAGATCAATCAACGGAAAAAATAACTTTTTCTTGTGTATTTTTTATTGTCCGCTTACCTCGTTCACACCTAGAGCCCACAAATCCTGGTTGACAAGTGCATAAACCTGGTCTTGCGCAAATTCCACCATTCATACACGAAGGAATACAGACACCTACAAAAACAAAAAAGTACTGTGTAATTCAAAGTTTTGCCATACTAATTTGCGTCGTAGGGCTTACAGTTTCATCCATCAGTTTTTAATAACCATTGCTACCTAACTTTAGGCCGGTAGAAAAAGCTTCACACTCCAGTAAATTTTCTCCTTCATGTGCAATTTCCATTTGGATCAATATTGCAAGTACGTAATTTTCTGACAAACTATTCCGTTAAAGGATTTTGATGACAGAGCATAATCTCAAACATTTCATAACGAAGACCAACAACTTGAAAGTAGAGGAATAATTTAGGTAAACTAATATGACGCAAACGTTCTATCTAAGAATTTTAGGAGGTATTTCAACCTATCCCATTAGCAAAGGATAACTTGGAATCTACCAAGTGACTCCAGAGAAATGTAGACCGAGATGACTTTTCACACACATAAGACTAAAGGAATTGAATCAGCATAAGACGGCAAGGTATACCCTATCTGTCAGAATTCGCTGACTCATGGTTCTGGACAGCGCATCTGATTGGCTAACGTGCATGTGCAATGAAACTGATCACATGAGACCCATTGTCCTTTTAGTTTGTCAAGAGTGATAATTGATCTTTATCACATGGGTCACACGATGCAAGGCAAAGCTGGTCTATTTACCATGATTCAATGCCTTTAATCAACAGAAATCAGTGATTCAAACCTCGTTTGGTAGCGAAATGGCTTGGCTACATCCTTACTATTTTGCTTGTCTTATCTATCTACAAATTAGGATTCAGTGACCAGTGACACAAGGCAGATCAAAAGCCGGTCGAAATTCATAAAAACATACGGTAGAATTAATTCTATCAGCACGAGACAATGATGAATAAGTTTCGCATTAGTTTGGGAAAAGGCATGTCAGATCGAAATTCCCATTGTCTGCAAACAATTCTCATTAGCGGAAACCAGTTGTCAATGAAGAAACTTCTATTACACAAGGGGATCGTTTCGATGCATTCTAACAAGGGCAGATTTTGTAATACAATAGCATCAGTTGCTTTTGATTGACACCTCAATTCAAAGTGATCAGAGACTGCAGACAAAGGAAATTCTCTCAACCAATAATTAAAAAATAACAAAGCCGAAAAAGTTGCCCCAAAACAGTACGGGCAAACTCTCGTCTTGTGCATGCGAAAGGTGGTTTTAACAAAGGTTATGTGCTTATAACGAAAGAAGAAGGCTAAATCTAAAGATCTGCTTGGCGGATTTTGTTTATTTGATTCAGGAGCTGTTCTGTAATGGTTTCATTGAAGCCCTAAACACGCGAGAATTACAAGGCCTTCTCTCTTTTCGACTTCTGAATCAAATAAACAAAATCCGCCTGGCAGATCTATAGATTTACCTTCCTCCTTTGTTATAAGCACATAACTTCTCTTAAAAGCCACCTTTCGCCTGCACAAGGCGAGAGTTTGCCCTACTGTTTTGGGTCAACTTTTGCGGCTTTGCTTATTTGGAATTATTAGTTGAGAGAATTTCCTNACCAGTACGGCACACTATCGTCTAGTGCACGTAAAAGATGATTTTTAAGAGCAGTTATGTGCTTATAACGAAAGAAGAAAGGTAAATCTAAAGATCTGCCTGGCGGATTTTGTTTATTTGATTCAGGAGCTGTTCTGTAATGTTTCATTGAAGCCCTAAACACGCGAGAATTACAAGGCCTTCTCTCTTTTCGACTTCTGAATCAAATAAACAAAATCCGCCTGGCAGATCTATAGATTTACCCTTCCTCCTTTGTTATAAGCACATAACTTCTCTTAAAAGCCACCTTTCGCCTGCACAAGGCGAGAGTTTGCCCTACTGTTTTGGGGCAACTTTTGCGGCTTTGTTTATTTTGAATTATTAGTTGAGAGAATTTCCTTGGTCTGCAGTCGCTAATCGCTTTGAATTGAGGCGTCAATCAAAAGCAGATGATGCTATTGTATTACAAAATCTGGCGTTGTTATTCAGTCTGAGTTGCATATTCCCTGGATGATAGGCTCAGAGCATCATTGCTCTGCATGTTGTCGAAACCAATCTTCTATTTTCGACGGGTTTTAGAACTACCTGAACTCACTAAGTTCTTATTTTGCCAGTTTGCAGCTTTGATAAAAACAGCAAAATACAGTAGCAATGTAGCCTAGCCATTTAGCTACCAGAAGAAGTTTGAAAAGATTGGATACCTTCTTGACATTGAGGTCCAACGTATCCATTAGGACATTCACATCTTCCTCGACCTACACAACGACCACCATTTTGACAAGCTGGACTGCATTTGTCTATAACAAAGAAATACCATATATAAACAATAAGAAACTTTTCATCACTTGGCAAATAAGACATGTAGCTTGACAAGCTTTAATGTCCTTGTGATTGCCTCCAAGTGCATGTAAAAATATGCTGAAACAAGTTTTTGAAAATATTGTGGCACAGTGGTGTAATCCACTGACTTTGCAGCCAGAACAGTCAGGCGGACAGGGCTCACTATCCGGTAGAGCCCCAACACTTGAGCGTCATGACAAGGGGTCGCGGGTCGCGGACTCGATTAGCGCTTAGCTACTTCTGTGACCCCGGCGCTTTGGCGTTAAAACGCAACTTCACCTTCACCCTCACCAGTTTTTTCTCACAGAAAATTGTGTAGACCTTCAGCTATTCTACAACATAGCCTGGATCGAGCGATATTTTGATAAATTCTTATACGAGGGATTCGATTGAGTGGCACTGGAGCTTCTATCACTATTGTGCACATTCGAGATGCATTTTCAATGTATACAAATACTGTTTGATTCAGAATCCTTTTCAGGATAGCTAAAAGGTCTATTATGGATACTTTAGTTGATGAATTTTCATGCCAAACTCTCTGCTTTAAACGATTAGCGCCAAAGTTATTTGTTAATATTTTAGCAAGTAAATTTTACCAAAATCGTACCAAATTTTAAGTCGAAATTTAACAACAGAATTACACTCCCGGGGGGAGGGGTACTTGACTTAAATTTGTACGGGGGTATGCCCACGAAAAAATTTTTTTTTACCCTGCTCCAGAATTTTTCGCTCAAAGTGATAGCCTGTTCTAGAAAAAATTGGTGTTTTTTTTTTTTTTTTTTTTTTTTTTTTTTTGATACCCTTAAAAACGGCACATCCCCGTTGGACAAATATACTAAGTACCCCCCCCCCCGGGATTACACTAAAAGATCTCGATTCACTTATACCCCAATCACACTGGGAGGTTAAACCAGCTAACAGCTTAGACTAAATTAGGTTATCAAATGTCAGAATCAACAAATATATAAAGAATCAACAGATATAAAAGCCCCGCGCGGATGGGGTCTGGGTAGTCTATAAACAAATAGCCAATCAGGTAGCGTGTGGGGAGACTGACACTTCCTCAGTCACAAAATTATGTGATCACTTCATGTGATCAGTTTCTATTGGTAGCAACACAGCAACAACATAAAGCGCGAAGATGACGATGTTGTTTGTCCAACTGGGAAAATTCATGTGATCAATTTCTGGATGTAGATGGAGCGCATGCGTACTTGAATTGGATTGCAAGTTATTTTTAAATCGGCTGGCCTTGTATCCGTTGATCTCTTTAAGTTCTTATTGGTCAATGCCAAAAACTGAATTCATTTGATTGGTTGAAGTATAACCTAGTTTTTACAAAGCTGGCTCAATTCTGTCAATGTGAACGGGGTATCTAATATCAATCTATCTAAAGCCAAACAGAATGCAAGATTTTTGGGGCATCGAACCTTGAATATAAAATTTGCAAAATTTCCAAAAAATAATGAGTGAGTCTTCCGTCATCAAAAATTACACAAAATTGCAGATATTCCAAAGCAAAATATCAAAGAAATCTACAATAAAAAATTATAAGGGGCCAATTCGTGATTCATGGTAGCTTGTCCAGGTACCTTGTAGATCAGGCGGGCTGCACTCCCGGGAGAGAGGTAACTTAATTTCTCCATGGTACGAGATTGTGCCATTCTTTAGGGTACCTTTTTATGATAGAGTCCGGATTTATGGGTATGATTTTCAACGATGTTTTACGTCTTCCGGATTTATGGAAATAACTTTTGTAAAACTTCATTTAGGGGTAAACTTCTTCGGCTTTTCCGGCTTTATCGGTATACTTCTCAGAAATTTTCGAGATTTATGGGTCTACATTTCAGAAATTTTTCCTGATTTATGGGTGGTAGTTTTACGCTTTGAATGGCACAAACCCGTATCATGGAAACTTAGATTACCCCCCCCCCCGGGCTGCACTTACTGAAATCTGACGAAAATGTGGATGAATTGAATGTGTGAACAAGGCAGCGTCTGATACAACCACTTCTACTTAAAAGCATATGACTATGTTGAAAGTAAAAACAACTGTAATATGAGAGATGAACTTACGCATTTGACAAAGCCTTCCACCATAACCAGGAGGACATCGACAACTGAATGGACCATTGCAAACACCACCATTAGCACACTTTATTCTGCATGTCACTATGACGAGATGAAAACACAGCTAATCAACTCAATTCAATACAAATTAATGGAACTTAACTTCATTCATAGAATGCAAACAAGTTACAAAGTAATCAACAAAGCAGGCAAAGCCTACCAGGTTTGGATCTAAAGTGCTTCAAGGCCTGAAATGTTTCCACTAAATCTGTTTTATAACTTTTTACGATAGAACTGTCTTGATTTTGCTCTTACAGCATTTGAAATCGGCCATACTTATTTAAATATCAATAAGACGATAAATACTTCATTGATGCACCCAAACTGCATATAATTGGAAGACTACTTGTGCCCTTTTTACATGTGTGCAAATGTGAATTTTTTACATTTGTAGCTTGACCAATCAGTCGTAGAAATCAATCCAATGGCGATTGCACATCGATTGTACTAGGGTCTAAATTAACAACAACTGATGCTAAATAAACTAAAACCACATTCAAAATAAACAGAAAATAAAATAGAAAAGCACAACTGTTTGATAAAAACGTTTCGATTATAAAATCTTCGTCAGTTACTGATGCTATTATTACATAATCTACCTTCTTGTTTGTTTTATCATGGGTTACAAAACGGACGAGTGATGTTCCACATATAAATCCTATTTTATTCTGGTACAACATATGCTGCTTTGGCTGCTTGCAAAAATATTAAACTGGCTTACTTTTTTCACACCTCAGCCCAACATAACCAAGTGGACAGCTGCAAATATTCTGGCCAACGCACCTTCCACCATTTCGACATGCAGGAGAACAAAGTTCTAAAATGATAATGGATGCAAGATATAACCATTGGTACTAAGTGGGTCAATGTTTACCCATGTTTGGTTGAAAGTTTGGGTAAAGAGGAGTAGTCCATTTTGAAAATGTACGTGCTATACAACGTCAAAGATCATTTAGGCCTGGGAACATTGTAATGCTGATTTACCGAAATACCAAAAATTGGTAAGGCTAGAACACAAAAGTCATAAAGGACTTCATAAAATAAATAGGCCTAAAAAATTGGAGAAAGCAATAAAAAAACTCCTGTCTTAGCTTACGATCAGGGAAGCTTTGCTAAAATTGCTTGTGAGTTGCGAAGTCGAAGTATGGGTTCAGAGTGGACGGAGCACTCCCTTGCATCATTAAACGTTATTCTTATACAATAAAGGCAATAAATAACTATTTCTAGAAATGAGTTACTCGTTGTCTTTTTTCTGCAAAAAAACATATATGGAATCTTCATTTACTCGGTATCTACACGTATTAAATCGTTACTCAAATCATTTTTCGCAAAACTCAGCCAATAGATGGAATCGCCAATGGTTTGAATACATCAACTTCAAGTCAGGTGATCCATCTCTTAAAAGACATCATTTGAAATCTTTAGCGTATTTCGCGCCATGAAAACTTGTGCCATGAATGGAAAGAGTATGCAAGACACAAAAACTTCTCAAGAGTATGGTCACATGACTTGAAGTGGATAAAACAAACCAAAGTCCAGTCTATTTCATCACAATTTGACAATGTTTAACTACAGAGCATTTTTATGTGAGACCTTTTGGGAAACGGTGGTCTCAAAAACGTTTGATATAAGAGTTCTCCGATTGTCCGTACAGCATAACATTTCTTCAAAACTCACTTTGTCTGCAATCTTTGCCACCGTATCCATTAATACATAAACATTGATTTGGTCTTTCGCATTTACCACCGTTAAAACATCCTTGTGCGCATAATGCTGTCAAGAAGATAAGGAAAAGTTAGGTTCACACTGATTGATAGGAGAAGAACTGGGAGATTGATCCTCCTAGTTACTAACTATATTGATTTTCTGTCCACCCGCTAATGGATGGATAGAGAGGCATTAATTCTACTGCCGGAGACCTAAAAAATAGACACGTGACTCAGTTCTTTATAAACTCATTGACCATTGAGGTGTCATTACATGACTTCGAAAATCATTTTGAAAAGTTGATATATTTCTATGAAACGAATCTATCTGTTTTCCAAGTGTATCTGTTAGGGTCCATATAGGAAAGGCAGAGTATGCATTAAAAGTTCTAATTTTAAGTGGTGTGCTCCCGGGGGGAGGGGTACTTGGTCTACGAAAATACGGGGACGTGCCACTGGAAAATCTGAAAAGGCACCCTGTCCCGGAGTAAAATTCCCAAAAATGATACCCTGTCCCGGAGTAAAATTTTAAAAACGATACCATGTTCTTGAGTTTCTTCATAAAAAATTGTACGCTGCCCTGGGAATTTGATAGAAATTTTATAGAGATCTGTCAAAAAAGCGGAAATGTTGCCAACGATTTAAATCACACTCGCTGAGTGCAAATGGCTTACAACGACGTTACGTAGCTACGTAGTCAATTACACGAAATATGGACCCTGTCATGGAGCCGACCATACAAAAGTGATACCCTGTCCCAGAGTAGGAATCCTGAAAATGATACCCTGTTCAGCGGCACGTCCCCGTACGGAAAAATATATGAGTATCCCCCCCCCGGGGTGTGCTTAAAACTCTGTTTTACTTGTATATTCCATTCCATGGAATGATCTCATACCTAGCAATTGTTAATATCTTTCGTCGATTTAAATTTACTTGAGTATCTAGCATAGATCCAAGCAGCTTGCAAGATAAAGGCCCTGTTCACACTGCTTCATTTTGGTACAAAAACCAAAAGAAAAACTTCCGTTTTTGTGAAAGTGTTCACACTGATCCACACAAAAGCGGCACAAAAATAGGTTTCAAAAAGGCTATCAAACTGGATATCCACAAAAACGGAGGTTTTTGAAAACGCACTCGATCAATGTGACGCACAAAAATGGAGGCTTTGGCAAACGCTCCAAACAATGAGTTTCATNAGGAATCCTGAAAATGATACCCTGTTCAGCGGCACGTCCCCGTACGGAAAAATATATGAGTATCCCCCCCCCGGGGTGTGCTTAAAACTCTGTTTTACTTGTATATTCCATTCCATGGAATGATCTCATACCTAGCAATTGTTAATATCTTTCGTCGATTTATATTTACTTGAGTATCTAGCATAGATCCAAGCAGCTTGCAAGATAAAGGCCCTGTTCACACTGCTTCATTTTGGTACAAAAACCAAAAGAAAAACTTCCGTTTTTGTGAAAGTGTTCACACTGATCCACACAAAAGCGGCACAAAAATAGGTTTCAAAAAGGCTATCAAACTGGATATCCACAAAAACGGAGGTTTTTGAAAACGCACTCGATCAATGTGACGCACAAAAATGGAGGCTTTGGCAAACGCTCCAAACAATGAGTTTCATAAAACCGGAACAATGTGAACGCACAAAAACGGATATCTTTGGCTCCATATTTGTAATCATGTGATAATTGTGAACGGACAAAAACGGATGTTTACTCCTCCGTTTTTGTACAAAAACGGAGCAATGTGAACGGGTAGCTTCAATGCATCGAAAATGGATCATAAAAACACGGAGCAGTGAGAATGAGGCCTAAGACTTTGCATCGTAAATTATGAATGTGATCTCAACATCAAAATAAACCTTCAGCCAAACAACAGAGTTGTACTTTTTCAAATCGAATTGCTAGTGTTTTTCATACGATTTCAAAACAGTTGATACATTTTGCTGACTAACCCGGTATAATATCGACACCCTGCAAATTTCTGCACAAAATGTTGGCAATAATTNCCCCCGTATTGAAAGTTAGAGAGTACCCCCCCCCTGGGCAACACTTGTGTTGAAGAGGTTTCCCTGTATAAACATTCTTGTTATTTATAAGGGTCCTCCGCTACAAAATTTACAAAATTAGAATACTATAAGGAAACTAACTAACTAAACTAAGTTATTTACACATTTCAATTCATAAAATACAAAGCACCCTTTAAAATTAAAATGAATATTTACAGTAAAAAGAAAGTCCAAAAGTATTATACAGTCAGGCCAGTCTGCCCACTTTTTGAAGACATTGCCCGGGGGGTCTACCTTGGAGAAAAACAACGGGGATGTGCCTGCCAGAACAAAATTTTATGACCCTGTCCTGGAATAAAATTGTGAAAACATAATACCTGTCATGGAATAAGATCGGGGAAACTGATGGTTCTCGTGAAAATGATATTACTAAAAGTAGTTTTCGCTAATTGCTAACGCTACTAACATTTTAATTGAATAAGTTCATGAATTGGAGTATCTTTTTAAATGATGATCTGACCTGTCCTGGACACCGGTCCCGGAATAAAGGTGCAAAAGGTATAATCCTGTCCCGGAATTTTCAGCCGAAAATGACACCCTATTGGCAGGCACATCCCCGGGTGGTCATTGTATTAAGTAGACCCCCCGGGCCTTAGATGTTATGGTATTCCATAGTTTTGGACGATTCTTGCTGAGAAAGTATTCTTCAAGAGACTTGAAGAAAGGTCAGGATGCAACCAAATGCAATCCATAATTCAGCTGTAGAATGGTGTCGCATGTTCTGTTAGGGTTATGACATCTGAAAAACTAATTTCTTCTGATTTCGAATGCCAACAAATCTTTCATATCTTGAATCAAATTTCAGAATAAAACAAAAAACACAAAAATATGATACGAAATATCAAAACGAAAGATGAATATCCAAATTCTTCTTACGTTGACAAATTTGTCCGTTGCCTCTGTATCCAAATGGACATCTTCCACAACGAAACTGCCCAGGAGCAATATCGTAACAACGAACTCTGCGAAAGCATGGCTTTGATGAACAAGCTTTGGTCACTTCTAGAACGAAAGAAACAAGAATATACCGGGTGAGTCAGAAAAAAGAATCCCCGTTTGAAAGGTCACGGCTCCCCGGATATCAAGACAATGATATCAGCAAATATATAATTTAATGGTTGAAATGTTTAAATCTACTATAAAATTTACCTGACTGAAATCGGCTACTCCATTCTGAAATTATGAGGGACTTCTCGAGAAAGCCTCTTCAAAAAACCTTCAAAACGTGCCCAAAATCATGAACAAATTTCCCTTACGTTTCTGCCTTACAATGGCCTTACAGCAATGACTTGTGGATGCTTTAGCACGTGCTATCCTCTTGGGAGGATGAACAAGTCCTCCCCCTGGTATCGATGATCTATCCAAGGGGATTCCATTCTCCCAAGAGGACAAAATACATGAATTTATTTGAGTGTCATCAATTTTAGGAAGGAAAATTTGCTCATTGTTTTCATTCGCTTTTGCAAGTTTTTGGAAGGGGCTTTCTGCAGAAAATCCCCCATATCCACGGGAAGGAATGGCCTATTAAGGCCGAGTAAATTACTGAACCTAATTGAACATATTGGCAATAAAACAAGGCAGTTTTCAATATTATTGCTTTGATATTCATGGAGCAGTGACCTTCTAAGCGGGGATTCTTTTTTCTGACTCACCCGGTATGAGCACAAAATACTTCTGAAAGTTAACCAATTTGTTTCTAGACCTTGCTTTCAGACGCTCGATTCTTGGTCGTACAAAGGTATTTGATAAATACTGACAAAACTGCCATTTAATCTCATGCCTGGTGACCTAAAAAAGCACCAGCATTTGCAGGAAATTTTATTCGCACATACTTGTAAAGGACCATTCTTTCACCACAGAAGAAGTCAAGAATGATGTGAAAATTTCATCATTGCTCCTGAAAAACTTTTTCAAGCTCTTTAGGAATTATGACAATCTTTCGTCCAGCTTTCAGCTTCTGACAATCAAATTATCTACCAGATTTCACATCAAAGGTTGTGTTTGATTGGCATTGATTTTCAAAACGGTTGACTTGGTAGACTCAGATTCCAATTTCATTGACCCTGAAATTCTTTAAGAGCGAGGATGGCTTAGTAGTAGCTCGCTTGACTACCAATCTGAAAGTTGGTGGTTCGAGTCCCCTCCCTACCGAACTGAACTTGCTACGGAGAGCGAGGAGAGTCACCAACTCCCTGTAATTTCAGGCTAAAGGAATCACAAGGTGTGGTTACATACATCGAGAGGAAGGACCAGGATACTGCTTCGGCAAGGTCAGTTTCTCAGCGCCCTGAAACTACCTTCGGATGCTAAGTAGAAATATACAGGGTGCCCCAAAAAAATTGTTCGACGTTTGATTAAATATTAAAAAATAACGAAATACTGTATGGGCTCCATGGTAAGATAATCATATTACTGAGATTTTGAATTAATCTTAGACACCAGAAGCTAGCAAATCGGCTAAATATTCACGGAGTTACGAGCTTTCAAAGTTTGAGTTCGTGCGAAAGCTGAAACCAGACGCCCCTAAATTGCATATTATGTGAAAGTAAAATCTCGTTTACTGAAAGTAAATTAAATGGAATTTCAAAAGCACTTGCAATAAACTAGCTTTCTATAACATTGAATCAAGTTTATGGATG
>REGL01000822.1:68518-78623 GCA_004194395.1 Aurelia aurita complex sp. Pacific | reverse complement strand
AAGTGAGTAAAAGCAATGTTAGCTGAATTCGTCTGTTAGAGCAAGGGCGCCTACCTTGTAGGAACTGTATTTATTCCCAGTACTGTAGAGTAATTGGTGTCCTGTGACCTAGTACACAGATTTCTAATCAGTCCAGTCAAGGTCAAGATGACGCATAAATAACTTTGTGGTTTCATATTCCGGTGTTGATGTAATACGAGATCAACTGTCATACCACTATGGTCATACGAGTTGGCCACAGGGAACCAGACAGCGTCGTTTTTGATTGGTCAACACTAACAGACGTTAGAATTCGAAAATCCTTGTAACTAAAAAACTTTTTTCTATTTTCTTATGACATACACAGATTAACAGGACTGGGTCACAGGACACCAATTACTATGTGTAATGGGTCACTCTGTGTACTGGGCCACGGGTACAGAACTGGGAACAAACACACTTCCTACAAGGTAGGCGCCGTTGATTAGAGTAATGATGAAAAATCCTTCTTTCATCGAAGAACATTTATCATACCTGCACAGCTCATACCATTGCCAGTGAATCCGTTCGGACATGTACCACATTCGAATGATCCCGGTTTATTGATGCACCGGACACCATCATGACACGGTCCGGACTCACATTCATCGATATCTACGTCGCAATATTTGCCTTTCCAACCTCTTCTGCATTCACATGTATACCCATCATCTTTAGCTTGGCAATTTCCATTTACGCATATTGAAGTTCCACAGAGATGGATCCTCGTTTCACAAAGTCTTCCTGTTTGATATTCGCTACAAATGCATTTGAATGTATTGTCTTTATCAAGTTTGCATGGTGAATTTACGCATGGATTGGGCTTACAAGGGTCTTTAATGTCACATATCTTCCCTAAATATCCATTTTCACATTCACAAGTCAAAGTACCATCATTTGAAACACATTTCCCGTTCAAACATGGGTTCTTAACTCTGCATGGGTCCCCACGTTTGTCACATTTAACTCCTTCATAGCCCGGATAGCAGATACATTTCGCACCACTCACGTGGTTTTCGCATCTCCCATGTTGACATGGGTTACCAAGGCTACAGCTGTCAATCAAAGTATCACATCTTTTCCCAGTATAGCCAGCAGAGCATGCACATGTAAACTGCCCTCTTTTGCTGAAACATTCTCCGTGTGAGCACGGATTTTTCCTGCAAGCGTCAATCTCAATTTCACAGAATTTACCCAAGAATCCTTTCAGGCAGTCACATTTGAATGATCTTCTGATATTCACACAGGTAGCATTATTCTGACAGTTCACCCTATCACAGGGGAATCTCCTTTTCTCGCAGTTACGACCAAAGTATGTCCTGTAGCAAGAACAGAAATACGTCTCTCTCCGTCTGAAACATATCCCCCTTCCGCCGCACGGCATTTTCTCGCATGGGTTTCTGCGAGTTTCACACAAAGTTCCTTTATGTGTGCTTGGGCATTCGCATCTAAATTTTGTCCCCTTCCTAATACAATTCCCGGTTCTGCACGGTTTCTTTTCACACGGGTCAATAAATACTTCACAAAGTTTACCACGGTAATGTTCTTTGCATATACAATCAAAGCCAGTGAATTGATTCAAACAAATACCATTTTTACACGGGCTATTCTCACAATGATCAATTCTCTCTTCACACAAAACTCCCTTGTATCCTTGTGTGCACGAACAATTAAAACTGCTGTTAGTTGATTTACATGTCCCACCGTTCAAACATTTGTTAGTTAAACAATGGTCAATTAGAGTTTCACATTGTTTTCCAGAGAATCCTTTGTCACAAATACAATAGAAACCACCTAGTTTGCTTCGACAGGTTCCATGCTTACAAGGGCTACTTTTACAATGATCAATTTCAGAATCGCAGTTTTTCCCTTGATAACCAGTCCTGCATTCGCATTTATAGTATCCAAGGTAACTTATACAGACACCATTTTTACATGGCCTCGTTTCGCAGTAATCCTTCAGCCGGTCGCAGTTTTCTCCGGTAAAACCAGAGGCACATTTGCAAGAATATCTGCTCTTTTGTGAGACACATCTCCCGTTCAAGCAGGGGTTATTAATGCAGTAATCTATCCGTCTATCGCATTGTTTTCCTTCAAAACCTTCGAAACAAGTGCAGTTGAATCCTCCTAGAAAACTGTTGCATTTGCCTTTCACGCATGGGTCACTTCTGCAGAAGTTTCTAGCAACATCACAAAGTTCACCGTCTAACTCATACGGACATATGCATTTGAAAGATCCTTTCTCGTTGACGCAGTTTCCACTTTTACATGGGTTTGATTTACAAAAATCAATCTTGTTATCGCATAATTGTCCGCTATAGCCAGCATCGCAGTGGCATCTGAATCCAGTTACAAACGGACTGCAAATTCCATGTTTACAAGGCTTTGCTGCGCAAAAATCTTTCTTCTTTGTGCATGTTTTTCCTTCATAGCCCTTGGGGCAATCACATAAAAAGTCACCAACTATGTTCTTGCATAATCCCCTCTCGCATGGTTTTATCTTACAACTGTCTATAAGACTTGCACAGTTTTTGCCTTCATATCCCTTGCTACAAGTACAGTTATACCCTTTTGCATCACTTGTGCATACGCCATTAACACAAGGACTACTCTTGCACAAATTAGCTCGTTTTTCACAGTTTGTGCCTTGAAACCCAGCCTCGCATTTACATACGTAGCCTCCTTCTCCATTCTCACAACGACCATACAAGCATGGCCTGGACTGGCAGTAATCCTTCCTTTTATTGCAATAAGTCCCTTCATAACCTTTGAAACATCTGCAAATAAACCCAGCAATGTTCGACTCGCAATACCCTTTCACACAAGGGTCAGTCTTGCAATAATCAATTCTCTTGTTGCATAATTTCCCTTCAAATCCTCTGTTACAATTGCAGACAAATCCTCGTCTTTTGCTAAAGCACTGCCCATGCACGCATGGCATATCTTTGCAAAAGTCAATCTCCTTTTCACACAACCGCCCTGTATAGCCAGTAATACACTGACAAACAAATGAAGCGTTCAGGCTGACGCAGTCTCCGTTTATACACTCAATTTTATCACAATAGTCAATCTTATCCCGGCACGTTTTCCCCACATACCCAGTATAACAGTTACATTTGAAATCTCCAAGTACGTTTTGACAAATTCCATTTACACAAGGTTCATTCAAGCAGTAATCAAGCTTCTCGTTGCATCGTTTCCCTGTATAGCCTCGTTTACATGTGCATTTAAAGTCATCTCTGAGACTACTACAGTTTCCGTTCACACAAGGATTCGTTTCACAAAAATCNCTTTTATTGCAATAAGTCCCTTCATAACCTTTGAAACATCTGCAAATAAACCCAGCAATGTTCGACTCGCAATACCCTTTCACACAAGGGTCGGTCTTGCAATAATCAATTCTCTTGTTGCATAATTTCCCTTCAAATCCTCTGTTACAATTGCAGACAAATCCTCGTCTTTTGCTAAAGCACTGCCCATGCACGCATGGCATATCTTTGCAAAAGTCAATCTCCTTTTCACACAACCGCCCTGTATAGCCAGTAATACACTGACAAACAAATGAAGCGTTCAGGCTGACGCAGTCTCCGTTTATACACTCAATTTTATCACAATAGTCAATCTTATCCCGGCACGTTTTCCCCACATACCCAGTATAACAGTTACATTTGAAATCTCCAAGTACGTTTTGACAAATTCCATTTACACAAGGTTCATTCAAGCAGTAATCAAGCTTCTCGTTGCATCGTTTCCCTGTATAGCCTCGTTTACATGTGCATTTAAAGTCATCTCTGAGACTACTACAGTTTCCGTTCACACAAGGATTCGTTTCACAAAAATCGATCACCTCGCTGCAATCTTTGCCTTTAAATCCATCGAAACATTCGCATTTATACCCATCTCTCCCCATAATGCAATTACCATTATCGCATGGGCTGCTAACACACAAATCGATTAAATGTTGGCACAGAAATCCTTCATAATTGGTATTACACTCGCAAGTAAATCCCCCTGTTGTTGTTATGCATTTTCCATTTAAACATGGGCTTTCATCACAATACGTGTTTGTCTTATTGCAATGGATTCCTTCATAGCCTTGATTGCACTCACAACGATACCAACTACCTGTGTTGATACATTTTCCATTCACGCAAGGTTTCTCAAGGCAGTAATCACTGGTCTGTTCGCAAAACCTTCCTTTATACCCTTCAAAGCAATCGCAAACATAATCCTTTCCAACGTTCCTGCATTTCCCTTGCAGGCAATGACTAGATTTGCAGTTATCCACCTCTTCATCACATCTTTTGCCCGAATACCCATCATCACAAACACAATCAAAACCCTTAAGCTTCCTGACACAATACCCATTTGCACAAGGCTTGGTTTTGCAGTAATCTTTCTCTTGAGCGCATGTTATTCCAACATAGCCTTCATCGCATACACAGGTATATCCATCCTTTTTGTTTACGCAGCTCCCGTGAATGCAGGGACGCAAAAAGCAGAAATCTTTGATGCTGCAGTTGAATCCGAAATAACCATCATCACATGCACAAGTGTATTTATCCCCTGAGCTGGAGCATTTCCCATGAAAACAAGGATTTGAGTCACAAGGATCGATTTTAGTCTCACATTGTCTCCCTTTCCAGCCTCTATCGCAGCTACAGGCAAAGCTTCCATTCTTATTGTCACATGTTCCGTGCAGACATGGAATCGAGGCACAATTGTCTTTGATTGATTGACAGTTCTTTCCATAATAGTCTTGGTAACATTGACATGAGTAACCTGTGTTACTATTTTGGCACATGCCGTTGATGCAAGGGTTCTCTTTACAATGGTCAATTTGTGTTTCACAGTTAGGCCCTGTAAAGCCTATATTACAAATGCATTTATACATTTCATCACTCTCACATACTCCGTTGACACATGGATTGGACTCGCAAGGGTCAACAAATACATCGCAGTTCTTTCCAACGAAGTTTTGCTTACACTTGCAACTATATCCTCCAGCGTCCTTCATACAATCTCCATTTGCACATGGATTGGACTCGCACGGGTTCACATATACATCGCAGTTTCTTCCAACGTAATTCTGTTCACATTTGCAAGTATAGCCACCGATTTTCTTCACACAAACACCATTTAAGCATGGTTTTGATTCGCAGTAGTCAATAACGATGTTACAGTATACTCCAGTAAACCCTTCAGCACAGTTACAAGTATAACCTCTCTCACCATTGACACAAGTCCCGTTACTGCATTTATTCCCTTTGCAATAATTCGTCTTCTCCTTACATACAGTGGCCTTCGAATCCGTCTGTACACTGACATTCGAAAGAGGCAGCTTTCTCTGTACATTTACCACTATTTAGACACGGATTCGAGGCACAATGTACTGTCCCTTCGCAAAGCTTTCCTTTTCTGTTCTTAGGACACTGACATTCAAACAAGGCATTTTTCTCGATACATTTACCGCCATTGAGGCACGGATTTGAGGCACAATGTAAGGTCTCTTCACACAGCTTTCCTTTTCTGTTCGTAGGACATTGACATTCAAACGAGTCATCTTTCTCAAGACATGTACCACTGTTAAGGCATGGACTTGAGGCACAATGTAAGGTCTCTTCGCAAAGCTTTCCTTTTTTGTTTTTTGGACACTGACATTCAAACGAGGCAGTTTTCTCGATACATGTACCACTATTAAGGCATGGATTCGAGGCACAGTGTAAGTTTGCTTCGCATAACTTCCCCTTTTTGTCTTTCGGACACTGACACTTGAATTCACTTTCTGATAAAGCTAAACACAAGCCAGCCTTACAGGGTAACGAACTGCACGGATTTATTCCCATATCACATTTAGCTCCAGTAAAACCTCGTTTGCAAACACAACTTGGTCTCCCTTTGACGTTCGTGCAGTTGCCATGGATGCAATTATGTGTTTTGCAAGCCTCGAATACATCACATGAAGATCCACTATAGCCTCGATCGCATACGCAGACAGAGTGACCATTATTAGAAGTGCAAGATCCAAATTCGCAGTTTGCTGAACAGTTGAAAGCTTTTTTCTCACAAAGTGTTCCAGTGTATCCAGCCATACATAAGCAGTAGTAGTGTTCTGCAAGAGAAAGAAACATGATAGTAAGCAGATCTAAGGCCAAGTTGGAGACAAAAACCAAACAATCAGAGCAACCAGATTGGAATACGATGAGATGTAAAACCTCTCATCAAAAAAATTTAAAAATGGTGCATTAGCCACAGTATTAGTATATTTTCATTCAATATATTCCAAATAAAATTTACAATACACATTACGAACTACATTACTTACAAAATTACTCTACAATACTACTAGGACGATCAACCCCAGGGAGCAAAAGGCTATGTCTACCCCGAGGCCATTAAATAAAAATAATAAAGGAAAAGAAACTACTTTAACTACGCGACAAAATCGGATGGCTTATGAAGGGATGGGTAAGTGGCTACAGAAATTCACTCGAATCGACCAGTTTCATGGATAAAATGTAGCGTAAGCTCAAAAATATGTCTATGTAGTGAGATGGGTATTATTATTGGTATGGTTTACTTTCAGAAAGATTTTATATTGCGATTATTTGTATCTCTCGGTCAGATGTAACTCTTCATCCGATATCCTGACATTGACCTTTCGGGGCACTTTTCCAAGAATGGTAACCAGTACATTTGGTGCTGTAGCTGTAGCCCAGTACATTCTGTGCAGTAATCAATAAAAATTTGTGCCTCAATTCAAGTGTAAAGTTGCAATTTTAAGGCACAATTAATGTCAATTCATTTCGTAGTTCCTTCGACGGCATGGCTTTCTTCTGCTCTGGGTGGTACCTCGCATGCCATAATTGTTTCTTGTCCACAGATCATGGCATATATCAAAATAAAACAGTCTGATGCATAGCAATGGCTTTGATTATTTCTCTGTAATGTTCACAGTCACTGCCGATTATCTACTTCCATCAGCATTTGTCAGCATTGACAATGATAGTCGAAAAACTTGGTATATTATGGCAAGAAACACAGTTCTGTCAAAAATATCGGCTTTTATATGTATTTAAAGAAAAAACTGAATTTAGAGTTCGCTCTTTGCAACATTTGGTCACGACAATTCTTCAAAGGTCCATCTAGTAACACTCGTAGTCAAAACTTAAAGGTCACAAGGTGTCGTTTAGTACCTTTTCTTAACCAGCCAGAAATCTAAAATCTGATAGAAATAACGACGTAACTTACCAGTTCCAAGAGTAAAATTTGTAAATCTCTGACACTGTCCACCATTCTTACAAAGGCAAGGGCCTACTTGTATCGTTATCTCTTTTAAAACTTTGAAGCCGCATGGATTCTCACCAATGATCACCAAGGCAACATTTTCTGGTTCGGTTGGTAAATAAGTCAGCACGCCATCTTCGGTGAGTAATGCATTGGCTGGCAATGGCCTAGCGCTTTTGAATTTCATTTTCTGAAGGCCACCATCAAGTTGTTTCACGAGAGCGTCACCTACCAATAGGTTAATGTCCTCTTGATCTCTGACAAGTTCTGCATTGTTTGCTGCAACAGAAAGAGATAAGTAGTCAACAAAATGCTAGCAACGTGAGTAAACGAAATATATCCACTGTTTGGAAAATGGTACAGGATTACCCATGAAACCAATTTGTAAAACTTTAATTTTAATTTTCAAGATTTTTCTCATAATCTTAGGCTGCANCTTATCTTAATTTACAATTTTCTACTTTAAAACCTACAAAAACCCTAAATCTGAACCCTAAATCTGAATCTGAATCTAAATCTTAAAGGTCACAAGGTGTCGTTGAGTACCTTTTCTTAACCAGCCAGAAATCTAAATTCTGACAGAAATAACGACGTAACTTACCAGTTCCAAGAGTAAAATTTGTAAATCTCTGACACTGTCCACCATTTTTACAAAGGCAAGGGCCTACTTGTATCGTTATCTCTTTTAAAACTTTGAAGCCGCATGGATTCTCACCAATGATCACCAAGGCAACATTTTCTGGTTCGGTTGGTAAATAAGTGAGCACGCCATCTTCGGTGAGTAATGCATTGGCTGGCAATGGCCTAGCGCTTTTGAATTTCATTTTCTGAAGGCCACCATCAAGTTGTTTCACGAGAGCGTCACCTACCAATAGGTTAATGTCCTCTTGATCTCTGACAAGTTCTGCATTGTTTGCTGCAACAGAAAGAGATAAGTAGTCAACAAAATGTCAGCAATGTGAGTAAACGAAATATATCCACTGTTTGGAAAATGGTACAGGATTACCCATGAAACCAATTTGTAAAACTTTAATTTTAATTTTCAAGATTTTTCTCATAATCTTAGGCTGCAATATTTTACACATTTAATCTTAAAGTTATGCAACGACTCGATGCCTTTGCTATCAATTGCTATTTCATGAAAATGAAATTTAAAAGTTTGAAACCAAAACAATTGCTGCAATTGAAATATTTCCAAAACTTTGAATGAGAATTCATACCCCTTGCCTTGCTCCAAGTATATTGATTCCTCCTTGCTTTACAAATTTGGCATGGGTTTTCTGGGTTCTTTTCTCCTTCTCTTATACACAAATTGTCGATACTGCAATATCCTTCCTAAAGAAAATCGAGTTTTAAGTTCGTCGAAGAAAAACATGCAATCAGTAGTTTGAAAATGCTTATTAAGTTAACGCTTTATTTTAATGGTCTTTCGTCACACAAACTGGAAATTCTGCATGCTCCTTTCCAAACTATCCTTGCTGCTAGAACAGCATAAGACTCTGTAAACCTACTTCCACACAAGACAAAATGTAGCACGAAATGGTACCAAAACTAATTGGTACAGTTCAAACAAAGGAGTTCTCAGTTTGAGTTAAAAGACTTTTACAGAAGGAACAACAGTTGCAATTTAACAAAACTCAAAGTTGCGTCTTTCTTATTTACTGTACTCTGGCCCGTTGCTTAATCCTGACAATTCTTGTTTCATTATTCAAAGCGTTGTTAACAAATTGCAAATAACATGTGAAAACTTTTTGTCTTTGCTTTTCTATAACACCTTCGCAAACGAGATAACAAGCAAGCAAGCAAGCAAGCAAGCAAGCAAGCAAGCAAGCAAGCAAGCAAGCAAGCAAGCAAGCAAGCAAGCAAGCAAGCAAGCAAGCAAGGAATGTTTATCTGTTAACGCAGGCTGGGTATATGGGAGCTATACAGCTGATGTGGGCCTGCGGCAGTACGGCTTGTGCCCTCACAGTTACTTATGAATGCTCATTTACCGACCTTGATAGGATGCAGTTGGGTGTTGGTTTGTTGTTCCGACGATGGGATTCCAATCCTCCAGGGTAGACCCCACAAGCAAAACACCGTCCCTTAACCACTTGGCCACATCACAATCACAAGGCGATATTTTCTTTGCGAAGTTTTTAGCATAAACATTTATAGGCTGCAACTCAAGAAATTAATCATTCCTTGAGTCACTTCACAAGGGCTCAAAGCAACGAATCTTCAAAAGAAATCATATCAAATTTCTCCAACTGTTCTCACAATTTAAAACAACTTCACGTCACTAGGGGTATTAAAGAAACTATTTTGATTTTATAAAATCAGAAGGAAAGATACCTTCACTGTGCATTTCCCATTTTGTGCTTTTCCACATGTCAGGCAAGTACTGTTATAGACAACAACTGATATGAAGTCACTTAATTTGTATTGATCATTTGTTACACTGATTTGATAGCCGTATGCAAGCACATGAGATTTGCGAACGTTCTTTGGGATTTTAGGCTTTGGTAGTGAGCACATCACAGATCGGTATGATTCAAACATGGCCGCACTTGATACTCTGTTTGGTTGTGTGTTCCAACTGCGATTAACTAACTGTAAAAGAAAAAGATCAAAGTAAATATAATCAAAAGCTAACTATCTTTGGGGTCAGTGGCCGAGCGGCATATACAGTTTCCACTTAGACCCCGTTTACACTATGCCGGTACGAAATGAATACGGCATGAAACTGTGCCGTATTGGCCGCCCGTTTACACTATGCCGGCACAGTTTTTACTTGAATATGGCACGAAATGAATACGGC
>REGL01000822.1:51539-62654 GCA_004194395.1 Aurelia aurita complex sp. Pacific | reverse complement strand
TACAGGGGCGGGCAAGTACTGTAAAATATTTGACCCCATGTTTGTCCAGAGGAATTGGAAAAATAACCGGTTCTTTTATCACATAGTACGACTTTCCTGCCCAAAACAACCAGTTTTTGGGACAAAGGTGAAATTTGAATATTAATCTTCCTATTCCACCAGTTTGCCACAAAATCAAGTTTTCTAACCTCCTGTCTAATCAAAATTTTGAAGTTTACCTGTAAGACGGTCCTCCCTTTGTCCGCCATTTTTAAGCAAAAGACCAGCGTTTCAAACATTCACATAAGCGGTTCTATCTTTGTCCGCTAATTTTGTGCAAAAAAGACCAGATATTCCAATTTTTCACTGAAGCGGTTCTACCTTTGTCCGGCAAATTTTCCGAAAAAAATGCCAGAATTTCAAATTTTTTACCAAAGCGGTCCTACCATTGTCTGGGAACCGGTTTTGGGACACTGGTACTTTCATATCTATAATTACCACTTGCTTTCGAAAACAGTAATTGGTCGAAACTACCGGTTTTTGGGACAAAGATCGTCAAGGATACATGATGCGGAAGTTCGCTATCAAAAACGACCGGTTTTTGGGACAAAGGTGGTGCAAAATTTGTTCATGAGCTACCGGTTTTCGGACAAAGGTAGGACCATCGTTCCCAGTGTGACATGGCCGCCCTTGGGTTTAGCAAGCTAGGATACTTACATTCTTTTTTATAAGAATAATTTTTACAAGAATGTTCAGGCTCAGAATCATCCAATTTTTAAGAATATTAGAAGAATTTTGCTCAGCCAGTAAGTCATGATGGAATTCAGAGGTATTTACCGAGAACCTTTTTCCTTGATTAGCTTTGGTGATTTGGACACCAGGAGCCAATACAGTTCCACTAAGAATTGAAATCTGAACAGCTGTCTTTCCTGGTTGACCATCACACATATCAATACTAATGACGTCATAGTTCTCCTTGGCTACAAAACCGCATGCACAGCTGGCTTTAGGCTGCCTGAGACATGGCCAGAAACGAGAGTGGACCTGAAAGGGAAATAATTTACGGTAACAAACTGCACTATTCAATCTTATCAGTCTGAAAGGTATCCTACGAGTAGACCCATTATCCAACTGGAGAAAGGGTCTACGAATTAATGAGCGAAAGCTTGCTACTGCAGTTCCAGATTTCTAGAACTTAATTTATGCAGCCTTTGTTTAGATGGGTTTCACACATTATTTGAATAGAGGATTAACATAATTAATTGGGCAGCCGTAGCAAGCTTTATTTCTTTATTTCGTAGACCCTTTATCCTTTAGGATAATTGGTCTACGCGTAGGCTATCTGAAAGGGTGTAAGAAGCTCTATTTTGCTCCCCGAAGCTTTGTATGCTCAAACGTTACCTTTCCAGAACTGCTGGTATTAATGGAAATTATACGATATTTCACATGATAAGGACGCGGATAAGGATAGGTGTTGAATGTTTTCATCTCATAAGGAAACTCTCAATGGTATATAGAGTGAGGAAAACCTGCTCCCAGAATAACAAATGAAAACGACGATCAAAATTTCATGGGATTTCCTTCCGGACAACGATGACACTCACACTCATATTTATTAGGATAAATCTTAAAGGAGCTCTTTCACGCAGGCGATTGTTTTAGAGAACAAAGCTTAAACAAAGGAAAGGAGCTAGAGCCCAGACTCTTTGAATTTTTCGCATGATAAAAATGCAATTCAATTCGAAACGATATCTTTTCCAATTCTTTTCTGGTAATCCTGCCATACAAATCTTTTAATTCCCTTATACAATCTTCAGCCAATTATGAATGAGACAGATTGCCTTTAACTTCTTGGGAGAATGGAATCCCCCTGAATAAGATTTTCTTATCAGGGGGAAGAGTCTTTCCATCCTCCCAAAGTCATTGCTGTAAGGTAGAAATATTAGGGAAATTCATCCATGATTTTAGGACGGTTTTTAAGGTTTCTCGAAGGGGCATCCTCGAAAAGATCCCTTATAAGATCACAACGGAGTGACATATGTCAACATGGGGAATTTTTCAAAATGATTTAACATCTTGGCTTTTATATCAGATTCTGCAAGATATTATTGCTTTGATATTGATGGAGTAGTAGCTTCTTTAAGATACCGTGCGACTCACCCGGTATAACGATAAATAGTGAAGTATAAAATCAAGCCTGCAAAAGGCCCTGAACACACAAGGAGTCTGTTCTACGTCATGATATTCTGCAACAGACTTTGGGATTTCGTAAAGCAATTTCAGTATTACTGTATCACAGCTATGCAGATACGTTTAAGTTTGAAGGAAATTCTTTTATTTTGTTAGGAACCTAATCTAAGTTTTACAAACTCCCTCGGAGGGAGGCACTTGACAAGATTTTGATTTGGTCAAGTCAAGCAATTTGATGCCACATCCTACGGCTATGGTTGGAAAAATTCCAGGCAAGCAAACATTCATTAAGTCATAGATCATATTTCTATGGTTTACCTCAAACTCTCGAGCTAAGCTTTTGTATAGCACAAAACTACCACGAGCATCCATGACTGTCTTCCTGAAAAGAACAAGAACAAGAAGAAAATCAANCTTTCTGCTAACGAATTAGCCATAAATCTTCAAAATCAGTCCAGTGTACGACTTGTTATGGCCTGCCAAACGTGCATAGTTTATTTTGGCGCACCCGGTAGCTTCTTTAAGATGCCGTGCGACTCACCCGGTATAACGATAAATAGTGAAGTATAAAATCAAGCCTGCAAAAGGCCCTGAACACACAAGGAGTCTGTTCTACGTCATGATATTCTGCAACAGACTTTGGGATTTCGTAAAGCAATTTCAGTATTACTGTATCACAGCTATGCAGATACGTTTAAGTTTGAAGGAAATTCTTTTTATTTTGGTATGAACCTAATCTAAGTTTTACAAACTCCCTCGGAGGGAGGCACTTGACAAGATTTTGATTTGGTCAAGTCAAGCAATTTGATGCCACATCCTACGGCTATGGTTGGAAAAATTCCAGGCAAGCAAACATTCATTAAGTCATAGATCATATTTCTATGGTTTACCTCAAACTCTCGAGCTAAGCTTTTGTATAGCACAAAACTACCACGAGCATCCATGACTGTCTTCCTGAAAAGAACAAGAACAAGAAGAAAATCAATGCGTTATTTTCAAAAACATCGTTAAAACTACAGAATCAAACATGCTTAGACAGGCTTCCCTGTTTCCTGGGTAAAAAGAAACTTGAGGTTTTGTAACGCAGAAAGGCTGTTCATCAGTTGTTCTGCACCTTCTGCACAACTCATGGACTTATTGCATAAAGTAAAAAACTACATCTCTCATACTAGCGTACAAGACTTACGACAGGATTCCTTGTATTCGATCAATGCTTTCAAATAACGATTATTCAATTCAGTGCGGAGGACTGAGACTCATGTAATCATTCTATTCCAAAAAAACTGAACATTTCTCGCACAGACAGTGTCCATCTTAAGAGCAGTTCATGGTAATCTACAATACTCATTGTGATGTTCCAAGCACAAATGAACAGTTCTGAATTTAGGAATATGAGCACCTTTTCTGCTCTTTGTAATTATGAAAATCAATTTTCGCCAACAGTATTTCGGAAAAACTCTATCAACAACATGCGAAGATATTTGATAGTTTGTGCAGTAAAAGAAGTAAGACTGATGAAACATACTTGCCATTCAGTCGCAGGATGATACCAGAGAGAATAACGCTGCATCGATTTGTGTCAATGTCATTTACTTGTACCTTTTGAAAATAAATAAGAAAAAACTAAAGGAATGGTTGCATTTTCGCATCAACCTATATATTCTATATTCTAATTAATTGAATCTACCTTTGACTGCTCGGCCTATTTTATCATTCTTAGTTCTTAGTTACAGTAAATCCCCGCATATAAGAACCTACTCTTTGAGAGCTAGGCTGAAGTAGGTTCTTATTTTTAAGGTACTAAGACAAATTTCAAGGTATAACGGTTCTTATTTGAAGAGTGCCTTGCGTAGGCCATTTTAGAACCTTCACCAACGATTTTCAGCCCTATTATTTGTTTTGGCAAGGTTATACCAAAACCAATGCTAAGCTTTCAAACAGCAGGGGAGGAGATTCAAACTTTAAAAGCCCACTGGGACAAAAATGAACTTAATAATGACAATCCAAAATCAACTTTGCTACCCCTGCTATAAGAACATATTTTTCATCAAACTGAAACAAGTTCTTCATTACAAGGTGCATAAGTTAGGAAAAACAGCCTCTAGGTTCTTATTTTTGCAGGTTCTTATATGCGGGGATTTACTGTACTCTACGTCAATTTTTCTTGTAGATTCCGAATTTTGATGCTATTTTTAAGATTCTGCGTCAGTGTGTTGTGACGTCACAAAGAAGTTAAAGAGAATCTTTGTAAACAATAGTGGTCTCATCCACAAGTGGCATATCCCAGAAAAAGGGGTACAAAGCTGCAATTTTGATCAATTAATGCAGAATTTCTTTCTCTATAACATATCTAAATCTGCTTGATACCACTTTTGCATGCCAAAATTCATTTGCTGATGAGAATGCTATTGCTTCAAAGGCTTCCCACAGTTTCATAGTGACGCCACAGCACAATGGCGCAGAATTTTGAGAAATGACATAACAATTCGGAAGAATCTACGTGAAAAATGGGCCTCGTGCCAAAATTCAATACCAGCAAAAATGTGCCGTGTCCATGTGAAGGGGAGCCCTATCCATAACATTTTCATACCATTTTCAAATTGTGCCTATGGAACATTTGAGATGAAAGCTGTTGGCTGTGTTTCAGCGATGTGGGCTGTACTATGGGCTCCTTCAGGTTGATTCATGGTGAAAATATGATTCACGCCACGCCTGATACCATGTAAGATTGTGCAAGATAGATGCAAAGAAGATCAACTAATCGCGTGGCCTAGTCCGCCATGATTATGCGAATCAAACCTAACAACAGCAACAACAAATATATATACATAACAGCAACAACAACAACAACATAATATAAGAACGTCACAGTATTAGTGTCAACGCAGTAAAAAAGCAAGGAGAAACATTACCTCAATATCTGGAGGGTCATATGCCTTCCAACCGACAGCACCATCACTTCTAACTCTTGCTGTTGCTAAGCGACTCATTCTGTCGCCATCTTTGATAAAATCTGTGATCGCAGTCAGGCCTACGGTACCTTCTCCGCAACCATTTTTGTCACATGGCTTTGTGTACATTCTAACTTCACAAGCAGATAAGGTAACATCTGCTCTTAATGTTGCAAGCTTCTTTGGGTCTGGGTCTGAAATAAAAACGGATTTTCTAGAAGAATATGATGAAACAATGTCCACATATACTAAATTTGCAAGAAATTTGGTGGTGTAAGCGTGAATATCTCATTTGATTTTATCAATGATTATTCCTTTTTACGAGTGCAAATTATGAAAATAATCATCTCATATTAATACCATCGTGTTTAAAGTACACCATATTTCTAGGGTGCGCTAAAATAACTGTCCACTCTTGACAGGCCAACAAGGACAGATTTTGTAACACAATAGGATCAGTTGCTTTAATTTACACCTTAATTCAAAGGGACTGGCGATTGCAGACAAAGGAAAATCTCTCAACCTGCAATTAAAAACAAACAATGCCGCAAAAGTTGCCTCACACCAGTAGGGAAAACTCTCGCCTTGTGCACGCGAGAGGTGGTTTTTGAGAGAAATCATGTGCTTATAACGAAAGAAGAAGGATAAATCTAAAGATCTGCCTGGCGGACCAAATTTATTTGAGAACTTTCTGGCGTTCATGTGAGCACTAAAAATGTAGGAAAATTGGACTGACGAAATTTGTTGGTTGCCAAATGCCTGAAAAAGGGCCTAAAACATTTGATCAAATCGTAATGAAATTTCTGGCACTTTCATGTAATTTTTCATGGGAAAGAGATCTCATCTGTCAATTATTGCCATGGGATTAAAAAGATTCAGTATTTGCTTGAAAAAGGATTTCCTATAAGTCTGGAGAGAGATGAAATGCCCCAGCATATCGTTTTATGTCAGGAGATTCCATACGACTTGAACAAGTGTTTGGGCCCTTTTCTACGCATTTCCCAACAAAATTCCGGAAAATCGAATTTACCCATATTTTAAGTCTGATAAAAACGCAAAAAAATCACAAAAATATTTAAATCTCGCGCATATTTAGCAGAATTCGATTAATTCCAATCCATCCAGCCCTAAATGTCGGAACTTTTTGCAGCTCACCCGGTATCATTTTCTATCGACGCAAAGACGGTAGAATATTAAAGATAATTGGAATTATTAAAGAGAAGGTTTCTTGAATTGATAAAAGCAACACTAAAAGATTGTGTAAGGATCGAGCGACTGCTCGTACAACTGATCACAACTAATCCAATTCTTGATCATCTTAACTGATGCATGCGATAATCCAAAAATGAATGATAATCTTGAGGTTGAAAGGACAAGATTGAAAAATAGTGTGTAATAGCTTATTCTTACTCAGTATAAATACTCTAAAACATATAATAAAGGCAACAGAAAACTTACTGTCGACGTTAAGATATAAAGGAACTGCCAATGAGCAATTTTTCAAGCCAGGTTTACAATGAATTGGAATGGTGCTGGTAAATTTGATCTGATGAATTTTCTGGTCTTCTGATATTGCCAGCCGATTTGGGTTGGCCTAAGATAGAATTTCGCACAATTTAATGTTAAAATCACTGCATGTCCTAAAATACTACACTGACTACAAGTTCGTAGTTATCGCTATTGATAGGCTGATGGAGCTCAAACTACAACTCATGGACTTTCACATTGAAAATTAGGACGAAATTGTTTCACTCGATTTCATGCTTGGATATGGAAACCATAGCAACACTGTACGAAAAGCTGACTGTTCCAGACAATGGCAGATGGGCCTAAGTTGTCGGCTTAAGCCTCAGATGAGGAAACGCCTTGAAATTCAAGTTTTCTCAAGCTTTCTCAGTTTCTAGATGAATGTTTCCTCAAGCCAAGAATCAATAAACCGTTCACTTTTAAGGGCATGTGTCATGAAGCTGATTGGTTCAAGCAATACAATTCTCTCTATTGTTTATTACAAAGCACAGGATCGAGGCTGAATTTTCATTGCAATAAAAATTCATGAAACAGAAATAAAAAGTCACGAAACAATGGAATTCCACTCCAAACTAACGTGATAACCAGGGGCTCTACATTTTGAAGGCCACTTCTAGCTTCAATGAGCTCACCACAGCAATAAGAATTTCCAATTGCCAAAGGTTGCCATGATTACGACATAACCTCGTTCCAGAGCAAACAGAAAAATCTGTGCCCTTTCTGTTCCAATTTTTGATGTGAAAGTCTATAAGTCCATAAGTTGAGCAAAAATGATGTTGCTGTTGTTGTCGTTGTTGCGATAACTGGGACTATCTAGAGAGTCTACTAAAATACCCCACTACTGAAAAGCAATCATCCAATCCAACTAGCTTTGAGGGAAATAAATATGTGTTATCNCTCTACATTTTGAAGGCCACTTCTAGCTTCAATGAGCTCACCACAGCAATAAGAATTTCCAATTGCCAAAGGTTGCCATGATTACGACATAACCTCGTTCCAGAGCAAACAGAAAAATCTGTGCCCTTTCTGTTCCAATTTTTGATGTGAAAGTCTATAAGTCCATAAGTTGAGCAAAAATGATGTTGCTGTTGTTGTCGTTGTTGCGATAACTGGGACTATCTAGAGAGTCTACTAAAATACCCCACTACTGAAAAGCAATCATCCAATCCAACTAGCTTTGAGGGAAATAAATATGTGTTATCTTTACCGAAAAAGTATTAACTGTCTAAGATATATTCTTTAAGTGACGTTGTAAATATCCCCTAAAAGCCAACCTTGCACTTTTGAGACTATCCCTTTATTACATTTACAACCAAATTGGAAGACTAACAAAGATAAATAACTTAGTGTGATAACTATGTTTGCTTTTTTGCAGTATGTTTCAAAACCAGGACACCAGAAATTTGCTAATTTCTAAACCAATCAAAGCGATAAGATATGCAAGGCGAGATAATTTGGTTCTTGATCTACTTGCTGAACACGACTTTCGAAGAATTCCTTCCTTCGGACAATATGTACGTCATAATCCACCAATGCAATGCAAATAAAACTTCAAGGAAAGATTGGAATTGGAAATTGAGCACCCGGTGACCACGCGTCCTTCCTCGCTACGAATGCCACACTATATTGTATTGACTTGTTGTTTTTGAATTTTAAATCTATTTATGACTTAATGTTTAGCAAAACCCTGAATTATATTACAGGATTTTTGCATATTTTTTTGTTTTCTGTTCTTAGAGCTATAAGCTAGTTTCTTAAAATTTTCGCTTTCGAAAACACTGAAAACGACGAGAAAACGTCGATCAAATTTCCAAAAAAGACTCGACATGAATGGAAAAAGAGAAAATTTGTGCGTAGTGATTTGGGACTTAGAACTCGATTAATTGTAGTGTGCTGCACGAGCGTTGATTCTACCTTGTGAGAAATGTAATCTTACTTTCAACGATACAAATAAATGCTTTCCTTTTGTCCTTTCATTGAATTTATGGTTTAGTGCAGGTTGAGTTCCTGTATCAATTGGTTAAAGAGACAAACAGGAAAGCGTCATGAGGTCAAGCAAGCATGGAGTTCTGTTGAATTTGTGATACGGGGAACGGCTAGGCGTGGCACTTTACAGCAACTACTACAGAATTTCGCAACAGGCCAGTCGTTGAACCAACGCTCGTACATCAGATTACACTAATCGATGTCTAAATCCCAAATCATCATGAAAAAGTCTTTTCTTTGTCTATTTATGCCAAGTCTTCAGAACATTTGATCGATGTTTTTTCATCGTTTTCAGTGTTTTCGAAATCGAAAATTTGAAGAAACTCTTTTATAGCTGTAAAATAGAAAACAAAAAACTTTGCAAAATATTCTAGAAATCAGGCTCTTTGCAAATGTTTTACTGTAGATATAAATCTTCGAAATCTGTACAGTGTAGATTTATCGTTACCTGCCAAAAGTGGATATTGTATTTTGGCGCACCCGGTATAAAAGTACTAACATTACCTTGATTCCAATGAAATAACCACGGCTTGTTACTGATTTTCCTTTCTCTAGGGCACCTTCGTAAAATGGTTTCACGTCGCAGAATATCTAAGAAAGGGAAAAATACTATGATATAATACAATCTAATACAATATAATACAATATAATATAATACAATATAATATAATAAAATATAATGTAATGTAATATAATACAATATAATATAATGCAATATAATATAATTTTAAAGCCTGGCAAGAAAATCTTGCACAAATTTGAATGTTATGAAAATGTCAAAATCGAGATTGTAGCAAATTTGATCGGGGAGTTTCGGCCTGTTTTGAAACATCTCGAGATAGAAACGTTTCACAATGAAGCGTGTAACTTGAGAAATGTTGTTAGTTACTATATTCGATAGAACTTTAACTTACTGCGAAAGACTGTAACTGAACAAAGATGATAGACCTAAACGAAACATAAATACTGCCACCGAGTCACGTGACTACCCAAGGACGGGTGCATAGCAGGGGGTTCCCTGCAACGTATGATAGATTTCGACCATCTAAATATCTTGCTAAGTTTACAGGTTAGCTAAACAATAAATATCAGCTTTTAGGAATCTGATGCATAATTGGAAAGCTACTGGCTCAAAGACGTCTAAACACTTTTCTGAATCACGAAGAAGTTTGCTAGCAGTTGATTAAAGACATGCGCTACAAGATCAATATATTGGACTATTATGAAGGGAGGGGCTGATAAAATGTTTGCTTTTGATACAGCAAGGTAGAAACTTTACACGTTGACAAACCCTATTTTGAGCTATAGTTTTGAAGCAAAATACTCAATCTTGCCTAAGAGTGAACATTTTCAGATTTCTTACCATCGTTAAAGTCTCCAATGATATTGCACATTCATTTCTGTCATATGTGACCAAACTAAAAGTTTTACACGACAAACAAATTGATTTGGCAATCATCAGTGCTTTTTTCGCAGTATGATTCAAAACCAGGTGGCCCTAAAAAGGACTAACTTTGCTCATTTTTAAACCAATTACAAGATCATCTATGTCTTGGAAAATAATTTGGTTCTTGATTTACTTGACAAAAAAAGAAAATTGAAGATCGATACCCGGTAGAATGTGGAGTTTTGATGTCATTCTTATTTTCAGACTTACAGGGTTTTGTAATTCTAGAAACAATCTTTGTGTATGCATGTCGTACAATGTTGCTATTGTAATATAACTATTTAAAATAAAACAATTGTACCTTGAACAGAGATGATAAAACACGACGTTTCGAGCTTTAGCCCGTTATCAAGTGAAATAATTCTTTAAAAATAAAAATAATTTTTGTAATTCTGTTTGTTTTGAAGTTGTGATGCCATCAAATTGTTAAATCGCAAAGCAAGAATAGCTACAAACTCATGCTTGAAGCCATATCCCAGATGTTGAGAATCATACGATTTCCCCGTAATAAACTCAGAGGCTTTGAATCAGTCCTTTAATTTTCCTCTTCATAAAACGTTAAATGCTATAATTCTGAAAAAAGTAAATCTATAAAATATCTGCAATCTGGAATTACTGTAAACCACATAAAGTTCCCTTTGAGCCATTCAATGCAGAGACAGATCTGATCCCATTTATACCCGCCTTTTTAAAGACTCGACGCCTACCTTTGGAAGGACAGTTCGGTGTCTTTGATATGCTATCACAGAAAACCTGCGATTTACGGGTAATCAAAGCGGCTTAAAATTGACCAAAAAATGTCTTCAAAAAGCCTGAAAATACGTTTGACCTCAGAGAAGCAGTTTAACAGCTATTCATCCAAGTGCATAGTAAGTAGTTAATGTGAGAAATTTCTATGGGTGTCAAGTAGATAGTAGGTTGTTGTTAGCTTCTTGTGAGTTCAAGGAGGTAAATCTTTGAATTACAAGGTCTTACGACAAGTGACCACATGTTAAAGAGATTCGTCTGAAAACCTTCAGATTTCAGTAGAAGTTA
>REGL01000821.1:108419-141600 GCA_004194395.1 Aurelia aurita complex sp. Pacific | reverse complement strand
TTTTTTTTTTTTTTTTTTTTTTTTTTTTTTTTTTTTTTTTTTTTTTTTTTTTTTTTTTTTTTTATTCCGCAGAGAAAAACTGGATATCGGTGAACTGCGTTGTTTGCTTTTAAAACGAACATGCTTATCATTATAAACATTTTCCAATGTTTGTCCAACTTGAATAAAGCTCAAACCTGCCAAAAACGAAAAAGGTATTTTTCAAAATAGAGACCGAGAACTCAGCCATATCCTGGAATTTGAATCCGAGACAGAAAACGAGAATTCTCGGTAAAGCCGATCAATTCTCTTTCGCGTAGTCGACCCTGGACACATAAATGAACGAATACAACAGGACATTCAAACTCAATTTAACGAGCGTTTAGCAACGAACCTATCAGAACTCGCCGATGACCGACCGACGGGCAACAACGAAAATATTCTACCTTTGTTCGCCGAGAACGATGCATAAAATGGTAGGGTATTGAAATTAAAATTGGTCAAATGTTTCCTTCCATATCTCGCGTTTGAGAAGTGCGATCGAGGAAAGGAAAACGATTTCCGAGGGCTGACATAATCTGTTTCTCGATCGGGATGACAAAATNGACAGGCCAAACTTGAAATTGTGCCGTTTTCAAGCGTTTACCCTGAGACGTTTCATACCGTTTTAAATTGTGCCGTTTTCGAAATCGTTTTCATTTTGTGCCGGTTACGAAAACGTTTCAGTGTAAACGGAAGGCCAAAATGGCACGATTTCGTACCGTTTTTGTTTGACAGTGGTAGAGTGTAAACGGGGCCTTAGACAGAAAACATAAACCCAAAACCCAATTACTAAAACTGGCTAAACCCAGGACCTGCGAGACCCTAAAACCTCCCTCTTGAATAATGGCATATCACTTGAAACTTGTCTCTGATGCAGAGTGCAAATCTTCGACATCATTTGTAAACAGTTCCCAAGGGTATCTATTGAGCGCTGACCTTGCGTTCCCAACGGATTTCATTTGATTTCATTTCATGGATACCCTTAGGAATGAGTTTCTTTGAATTACATTATCATCTTTCTATTCTCGTAGATTTTGCTCAGAATGCAAGTCAAAAGTCTTGAAAGCTTATAACATACTCACTGGTGATATAGAAGGAGATGCAGAAAAAGGGTGAGTTGAATTGGATTGTTTTGCAAATTGTGAAAATTTAGCTATTTTTATCGGCTTCCCAAATATCGATTCTAACACATCACTTGCGAGATAAAGATTTGTAAACGTTGTTTTCCGAGCTTTTAACTCCATCTGAACAAAAATGTGTCCGAGTATATACATTTATATAGTTTGCATTGCACACTCAGCCATCGTTGTTCCATTTGAAAAGTTGACTAGGGATATTGCAAAGTGTCAATTCGTTTTTTAAAATGTTAAAGGATAAGTCCTGGGTCGGTATGATTGCTGATAAAATGCAAGATTATACTGTTATGAATGGTGTGGCGTACTTTTTCTTACCATTTTTCATCTTTTCCCTGCGAAATTGCTTTTTCAAACAACCGACCTGAGCGAATTCTGAAGTTATCATTCTGAGGTTCATCTGGTTTATTATTTTATCTAAATGTCTTTAGTTGCTTTGTTTCTATGGGGGGGGGGGGGCTCTTTCTCGATTAGTTAACTTATTTAGAGAGCTCCTTCTTAATCAATCCACATTGCCTGCCAAAAGTCTTGGAACACCTTTGCTAATTTTGCCTTGTATTGCTATTTCCCCCTTTCCCTCTCAAAGCAATTGCTATGTAATGTGATGATATGTGATGATAAAATGGAGATGGCAGGACGATTCGCGACTCTGATGGAATGCTGGGACAATAACCTTGCAAATCAACATTGTTTCAGGTGGGGTGAGGGGGTTTTGAACCTGCTGGCTATGATTAGAACTGTGGATTATCAAGAAATGGCCTGAGTGTTCCAAGGACTTCTGGCAGGCCTTGTATCCTACATTCAATCATGTAATGTCCTTTTCTATTTTTGGTTTTAGCTTTATAATTTTTAGTTAGTTCGACTTATTGTAATGTAATGTATTGGATTGTATCGTATTTGTTTATAATTGTTTATAATTCAATGAAACTGAACCGAAAACTGAAAATTCGAAAATGATTTTAGCATGATGTAATTTTTGTATTTGCAGATATTGTGCAGCGCTGTATGACGGTTTAAAAAGTTGTCCTAAAGAGAGACACATTCACGTTCTTTGTGACACAGATTTTATTGCCCATTTGATTGATCGAGCTGAACCAGAATTGACGGGAGGGAGAAGAGAACGACATGCAAGGACCATTGAAATAGCCCAAGAAGAGGTTTGTTTATAGTTGTTTATCTTTCATTAAAGACCCACAGCTAACCATGATCCTTTGCGACCCCAAAGTCATCTATGATAGAAACTCTAGACTTATTACCTGGAGTCTCTTGTTTCCCTTTGTTCTTTGACTTGATGATGGCACTTCGGTCGACAAAGACTCATTCTCTCACGCGTGTAGAAACGGAATATCTCCGTACTGATTCTAAGAGACCTTTTGGCTATTCTACGAAAGGCTCGATTATGTGGCGTTGGAGCTTCTATCACTGGTATACATTCGAACATTCTACAAAGGTTTTAGTCTCTATTTTATATGGCGTTACACGTTTTTTTTTATAAGAAACTGGTTTATAAGAAACTAGTACTACGATGACCAAAAATTTAAGAAACTCTAGTATTACGATCAAGAACTGTTAAGAAACTCTAAAACTTTATTTCTGTTCGTCTCTCTTATTCTATCTCTCTCTAACAAAGGTGCCTTCGTCTTTTCTTGACTTTTAACGGCAAAATTGGTAAATTTTTGCCTTGATGTGCATGGCTTCTTGATGACGATGTCAATGCAAAATGGAAGCCCTTTGTCGAGAAGAAGGCTCAACTTCGAACAATACCGCAACTTTAGGCCCCAAAAAATAAGAAACTAATTAAGAAACTTTTACTTCTAAAACACCGAAATTTTCATGTGAAATTAGGAAACTTTTAGTTCTATGTGCTGATCCAAGTTTCTTATAAAAAAAAGTGCAGAAGAATTTTTCTCTAATTGAGATAATCAGTTTTTTTCGTTATTTATACGTCGCCACACGCTTCATTGTTATTTGAATTCTACAAAAGTATCAAGATATCGTTCGATTCGGATTCGTTCTTCGAATATTAGCTAAAAATGGAGCGACAACAGCAACAACAATTCAACTCAATGAGATGAGCGTAACTCGAGGGTCCTTACGGAGTGAGGCTAATGAAACTCGTTCCTGGACTAGGCTCTCTTTGTTGTGATTTTCATTTGGCGCACAAATGCTAACTGTTGGCAATAGATCTTTAATGCGCAGGCTCCCACCCCACCGCACGATTATCATTATTGCGGTGGAGCGTAAGTGGAGCCGCAATGCTATTCTATGCGAATCATGCTCGTGCGATGTCCTTATGTCAAGACAGAAAAAACAAGGTCTAGATGACTTACAGTTAAGCCCGAAATTATTCATACCTATGCCAAATTTGGAGTATTTTCAATCGTTATATTTGCTAGCCAATTCACAAGATATTTCATTCTTTGATATGTCTCTTGTAGCACTTGTTTCAGCCTTTTATCACATTCTTACGAAACTTCAGCCACAGTAAACTTGGCCCTCAAACAGAACGATGCAAAATACTCAGAATTTGGCATAGGTATGAATAATTTCGGGCTTAACTGTACGTCATTCCACTTTGTTCATCCGCTGCAGGCTAATACGGGGGTGAAACGAAATTGTTTTTTAACAGCATATTGTGATCACACAACATGGTATAAAATTTGGAAAATCTAACTGTTCTGGCTGGAAAGTCAGAGGATTACACCACTTCGCCACAACACCTCAAACAGCTTGTTAGCAATGTTATGAGGTTGTCGTACTAGGGTCAAGATCTTCTAAAATTATTTTCATAGCCTCACATGCTAAAAGGCCCTTTACATGGAGACCCGACATGAAACTCATGCCGGCATGAACTCGTGCTGCCATGAAAATGCACTTTGTTTACATGAGAGCCGATATGAAAATCACGCCAGCATGAACTTATTTCGCCATGAGAGCCGACATGAAACTTCCCAAATACATCATACATTTGTCACGTACATTTAGCTTTCATATCGCCCCGATATGAAAAAAAATTGTGTTTACATGAGATTTTCATCCCATTTCCATGCCGGCCATGAAGAAGCCCCCGAAATGAAACTTTCGTGTCGCCCCGACATCATGTAAACACAACAGTAGCTCAGACCAGCACCCGATATGAAAACTCGTGCCGGCATGAGTTTCATGTCAGGTCTCATGTAACTAGGGCCTCTAAGTTGCAGTGAAAGGCATGATTTCTTTCTAAGAGGCAATAGTTTCCCCACATCTTGAAATCATTGTCTTTTATTCTTTTTAGGTGCTGACATGCCTGGGGATTCACCTTTGGGAAAGACTACATCGCCTTTGGCAGAAACTTCGTGCTGAGGAACAAACATGGCAAATGTTGTTTTACTTAGGAGTTGAAGCTTTGCGGAAAAGTTTTGAGGTAAAATAATAAACCCATTTTTATATACTCTTTTGTAGCAAATTAATTCCAAACTGAGAAAGTTTTGTTGCATTGGTTAGAAAGGGTCTACTGTGAGGTCGCGTTAGTCCAAACATGGCACCAAGAACTATCGCAGTCGCAAAAAGTTGGGGCCGTTTGCCCGGGTTTCGAGCACTTAAGTTTTAAGGTTTGGTTTATAGTTTAAGCAATTAGGAAAATCGTAGCAAAAACTACGAATCAGGTGATAATTCGAAATGAGTTGATTGAATAATTGATTGGTTGATTGATTAATTTATTTGTTTTCCAGATGGCAGTTGAAGAAAAGCAAGGGATTTCACGCTTAGAACAAGTGGTCGAAGAAATATCCGAAGCAGAAAGAGCCAAAGAATTGAAAAAAGAGAATAAGAGACTGAAGAAGAAAAAGAGAAAGGAAAATAAATGCAAATTTGCGAACGAAGCAGCCAAGGAAAAGCTAACAAATGGGCATGATGATAATGATAATGGAAAAGAAAATGAATGTGAAAATGTTCAAGAAGACCAAGTTTGCAAAATAACAGAGGACTCAACCCCCTGCAGAGAAGAAAAGCCCCCGTGTAAGCCTATTCAAACTAATGGTAATGTAATTGAAGATTCTAATGGTAGTAGTGACCCAGGGGGTAGTAGCGTAGAGTCTAGCCCAAAGGATGTCAGTCGTTGTCAAAAGACTCACTGTAGTGAAAAGAACTCTCAAAAAGATTCGTCTGAAATCGAGGCTTGCCTCTGTGGAGATGAAGCGAAAGCTAAGATGCACAAAAAGAATGGCTACATCAATCCTCCTTTGGAAGAAAAGCCGCGTATTCAATGCAAGAAACAAAAGGGTCCTCATCAACCCAATGGATACATAAATCCCCCTGGTTGTCGCTCATGCGGGCAGCCGCTGTCCCCCAGGGACAAATATGACAAAGGGAGACCAGATCGTGGTAAAGATGTGCCGGACAGCTCGGATATTTGTGCCAAATGCGCATCAATGAATTCTGAAGGAGGGAATCGGAGGAATAGGAAGAAATATGGTAGATCCAAAGAGGTATGGTATTTTGTCCTTTTTTTATTTCGGCTTTTTTACTCAAATATAGAATTTTACAACAATCTTACATTCTACTATACCTATCTAAATTACTATACAACATTACAGGTACGATACCATAGGGAGTGAAATACAATGACTACCCCATGGCCAATATATAAAAACATGAAACATTAAACTGTTACAGACACATTATGAAACAATTAAAGATTAATGGATACTATACTAGATTCTGTCTCATATCAGATGTCAGGTCAGGGTTTCAAGGGGTTGAAAGATGTCGCGAGTGCAAATCGTTTAATTGTTGATTTAGGAAAGTAAAATGGCCGACATCTGATGTGAAACAGAATTTACAAAAGAAAGAGCTATTTACGATAAAGGACTTGCTTTTGGAAAACGACTCAAACTTTCACCGAGTGAGAATTTATTGAGATGTTTGTCAGGTCTTCCAACAGCTCATACAGTTTTCGTCAGGTAACTCAAGTTATGCTCGGTCGTATGAGGTCAAATCTGGATGGGTGACCTTCCGGGTGCCTGACGAAGCAACTCACTTGGCCGTCCTTCGGAAGCGACGTTATTCTTGGGGTCCCATGCCTGCATGCAGCGCATGCATAATGGGCCTAAATTCGCTTTTAGGTACCTAGAGATCCTTCCAGCCCACTTAAAATAAAATACTGCATGAATAAAAAATGAATGAACAAATGAACAAAATACTTAAATAGACTTTTTGAGTCTGAAAAACTATATTATAGTTCGTTAAGTGAAGCAACTGACGATTCAACAGAGCATTTTATTTTCAAACAAGGACGTTTTTCATGATTTGCCCTTGTATGTTACCATAGAATATGCAACGGAAGAACTCGTTGTAGAACAGAGTAATTTCCATTGCTATAGCTCTTGAGAACGACTGACGGTATGAGGCCAAAAAATGTACGAAAAACGTTTTCTTGTATCAAGATTTTTATGAACGTTGTTCGTTATTTTTGCCTCATTTATTATTTTTGGCCCTGAAGACTCTATACTTGTTAATCTTTCCGGCGGATATATGGACGTAATTTATTGGCTTTCTCTGGATTTAAGAATGTAGTTCTTCATCTTTTTCCTTTTTTGTGGACGCGTTTTTCAGAATTATTTCTACACTTGCGTCTAAGAACCTAACAAAATCATTCATATTGTAACCTTGAATCCCTCCTTGTTCTGCTAGGTGCATGAAAACTTTAATCCAAGGCCAAAGAATGATGTGAAAAATGCCAAGAGGCATCCAATTCGGCAAGATCCAGCTGATGATGATGATGCTGAACTAAAGTTATTGAAGTCAATGGGATGGCATCGCTTGGATGATGAGTTTTCAGAGGTATGCCATTGCTAATTTAACTCCCCCCCCCCGTTATATTCTATTGTACTTCACTTTTATGCCCAGCCCCCCGGGGGGCACTAGACCCATAAAGGCCCGGGGGGTACATAACATGTTCAAGGTACGGGTATGTGCCGCCCATATGGGTGGGTTTTTGGGCGCAAAATTCTCTAAACAAGGGTCCTTTTTCGGCAAATTTTCCATAAACAAGGGTGGGATTTCGCTGAAATTCGCAAAAAATTGTTAAATTGGGCAATTTTCCGCCAAAATTCATCATAAAAGTGGGTACCAAAGCAAATTTTCGGTAATTAGAAGAGGGTAGCTTTCTGAAAATCGGGCGGCAGACCCCCGTCCATCTACAAGTCATGTACCCCCCCCCGGGCATAAAGGTACGGCGGTATGTCGCTGGAGTAAAAAGATTCTTACCTTGTGTGGCAGCAATTTTTTCAAATTGATTACCTTGTCCAAGGGCGCCTACCTTGTAGGAACTGCATTTAAAGCTTTTATGTCGCTATATAAAGATAATGGCAGACATTTAATCATTTGTCACGAGAGAGCGTAGCGTGCGGAGCTCATGAACACGCGGTTTCTTTTGATGTCTCCTCAATTTTCAAGTCACAACACCAGTAGTTCGCGCCTTAGTTCATCCACTCACAAAGCCGGTGATTGTCGAATGAGCAAAACGAGGCTGCCGGTCTTAATATAGTGACATAAAAGCTTTAATCCCAGTACTGTAGAGCAATTGGTGTCCTGTGACCCAGTACACAGAGTATCCCAATACTGTAAGGTCAAGATGACGTGTGGATAACTTTGTGGTTTCAAATTCCTGTGTTGATGTAATACGAGATCAAACTGTTATACGAGTTGGCCACAGGGAACCAGACAGCGTGATTTTCGATTGGTAAACACTAACAGACGTTAGAATTTAAAATCCTTCACAGATTAACAGGACTAGGTCACAGGACACCAATTACTCTGTGTACTGGGTCACAGGACACCAATTACTCTGTGTACTGGGTCACAGGACACCAATTACTCTGTGTACTGGGTCACAGGACACCAATTACTCTGTGTACTGGGTCACAGGACACCAATTGCTCTGTGCACTGGGTCACTCTGTGTACTGGGTCAAGGGTACAGTACTGGGAATAAACACACTTCCTACAAGGTAGGCGCCCTTGGACAAAGTTTATATCTTTGAGTTTCAACATCAGAAACAGTACTACCAGAATTCTAGAAATTTATGGTATGGCTTTGAAATAGAGAATTGGCATGGAAAGGACGAGTTCTGGAAACAAGACGTGGTGTTTTTCAGTGTAAATTTAGGTATTATCTTTAATAACGCAAAATGCCAAAAGTGGGACACCATAACACATATACTTGCCTAAAACTGGAATATGTTGGGCAGACATGAATACAATTGGTTCATTGTTGCACTTTTGACATTTTGAAATTTTAGCTGTTAAACATTTCCTCTGACATTTTTTGTAGTTCTAAAGATTTTGTGCGAGAATTCGGATATCCTGGGTACCAGAGCATTCGGCAAATTGCTTTGTAAACCTGAATAGACATTTCAAAATAAAGATTGGTTTTTAATGGAATGATTCCCTTTTTTACTTACAGGATCCTGGTTTATCATCGTTCTCCGACGAAGCCTTCATATCTGAGCAGGAAATCAAAGAGTTCCAAGCGAAAAAGAAAGATTTGCAAGGTGAAAGAGAGCAATTGCGAGAAAAACTGCGTCAACAGTTTCAAATGATGTGTGTACATCATTCAACACACTGTTTTTGTAAGAAGCCTGTTAACGGAATCCAAGTGGCAAAATGAGTTTATGGTTTTACTTGATATGCTTAAAACCCAAATTTTACGGAGTTTTTAGTAGCCAGGACAAGTTGATTGGGACGCTGATTTGTCTGTGAAAGAGATGCATTAGATCTAATTAAATATCACCGATGCGGTTTCTTTTTGCGTTTATTTCTTTCGTGCTCATATCTTGCCTTCGTCATTTTCCTTCTACCTTTTTCGAGAGAGCGAGTCCATTATGGATGTGTTCACTGGTTAGTCAATAGCAAAGACACAAATGTGCCAAAATAGAACGAAAGCATGCGGAACTGGATTGATTATTGAAGCACCCTGGGGGCACTATTTATATTCTGGGGAATGGAGACATGCTATCGGGAGGGGTATAGTTTTCACGATTTTGCGTTAAGGAACGGTATCGACTTTTGTCATTTTGGTACAAACAACAAATGTTTTGGCCATTTTTGGAAAAATGTGTACACGTTTTATTTAAGAAACCACTTGTAAGAAACCCCAGCACTGGGAAAATGTAACTGAAGAAACTATTTGTTTTAATAAGGGAAATGCTCAGCATCATAACTGTGGGAGCAGCTTTACTTTGTTTCCCCTTGTTTCCTGTAACATTTTACTCGAAATGTCTACACTAACATCGAAAAGGGTATGGGAACATTTGATTTCAAATTTTCTGGAGTAGTGAACAGTGAGCATGAAGACACATTCTAAAAGTTGGTTTGAGGTTTATGATTAATGTTCAAGTATGCTTCTTCTGCGGCACGTCCAGGACCGAAACTTTTTCAAGTGCCCCCCAGGGGGGAGCGCTACCCTTCTCCTCGATGCTTTTCATTCAATGCGCCTTCGCACGATTCCGTGCACAAAAATATTGTTTGCCTTCGCAGCCAAACTTGGAACGAGGCTATGAATGAACTTTGATCATTGGCCTAAGAGTCGGCGAAGAAAAAAGTTACATCAGTGAAGGATCGAATTATAAATAAAACCACTGTTATGCAATCGCAATAACTTAAACAGAGAAGAAAATAAAGCTAGAAAGGACACATTAAAGAAATGGCGTTATTTATCCCGAGATGTAGCCGACAGATTTGTCGCCAGATGTCCAAAAAAGAAAGTTTTCTACCTTGCATTGCTGGATCAATGAAGTCACAGTTGAAAAGAAATCAGACAAGACAATTTCATGCACTCGCTGAATTACCAGAAACACATGAAATGCTGAGAAAAACATGTCGGGATTATGCTGATGAAGTTTTGAAACCAATTGCTGGTGATATCGATCGAAATCATCGTTATCCAGCTGAACAGGTCTGCGATGCGATAAAACGTCATAAACACTTCAAAATATTAGTAGTGTGCCTAACTAAAATAGAATAGTCCTTTTTTGTTGGGTGGGTTGGCCGTGTTTGTCATCAGCATATACGATGACTATACTCCAGTTGCTGAATTTTAAAAGCACTGAAAGCCTTTGGAATATTGTACCAAAGAATTAAGACCAATCCTTTATGGAAAGTGTGACAAACAATAGGGTATTCAAAGCAAACAATAGATAAACAATAGAGGACCCTTTTTGCACACCTGAGGTCTCAGCAAAAACAGCCCTACTTTCCATACTGGAGACCAATAATTGACATTAGAATTTTTCTCTCAGCACCAGATTGCATTTTATGTTGATTGTTTGGAAGATCTTCTGCCAATCAGCAGATTGTATTGTGGCAACTGGATGCACAAGATTTTTGCAAAAATTTTATGTGCACACAATTTTTGAATGAGATCTTTTGTTCAGTACTTTGAAAATAAACAAAGAGCATGCAAGCACACCATTGCTTTTTTGGTCTGCAGGTGTGAGATCTCATTGAGAACTGCCAGACTCTGCAGACTGGATCTTTCATGTTCAATTTCAATTTTGACAAAGGGAGAACAATAGATTCATTGTTTTTAAAACAATAGCCAGGAGCGCATCTTCTGTGTGTACTGCACAAACTTTTCAGTCTGGTCTCAGCATATCCAAGATCTGCAAACATTGCTGTGAGGAAAATTTCTGTGGGATATTTCACTTTTTGTAAATGTGTTTCTTTTAGTCCCAATAAAGAATGTCAAAAATTTCTATGTTACAGCCTAAGTTTCTTGGAAAGAAATATGTGCAGTAGTAGATCCAAACAAAAATCTACTCAAATTTGGCCTTGATTATTGTTTTTCAAAACTTTAAGTATCAAATGAGCAAAATAATCATGAATGTGATAATTAAGATGTTAAGAGGACCCCTCTTCCCCTTGCCAATATACGCATGCATTGAGAAAATTCTTTGAAATACTGATAGTGACCCTTTGCTTCAATCAATTTTGTAGGTTAAAGAGATGGGTGATTTGGGCCTTCTTGCAATGGATATACCCGAAGAAGAGGGAGGATCTGGTCTTGACTATTTAGCATATGCCGTTGCAATGGATGAGATTAGCAGAGGATGTGCAACTGCTGGTGTCATTATGAGTGTAAATAATGTAAGTTGATCTGTAGCATGAAGGGGTTATTCATAGTTACTTTATATACCCCCTATAAACTGGTGGTGTGGCCAAATGACTTAAGCACAGTGCAGCGTTTCATATTTAATGGGGTCTTCCCTGCATGGGCTTGAATCCTGTCATTGGAACTACAGTACAAACCAAACCGAAAGACGCAGGCGATTCCTTGGGAAGTGTTAGAATATCTTTAATTCTCGGGTTGTAATTCATTTCTTTCCTTGTGAATAGATTCCATTGAGTGATTTTGATAATGCAGTACTTCAATCATGAGTTTCTGCGGGTTCTGAACATGAACAGTATTTTTGCTGTTTGTAATGAGCAGTTCATCAAATGAAGCATTGAATAGTCTTTCAGTAAGATACAAAGTGCTCGTTTATAAACCCAAATAATTTCTTTGTTGGTAGTTCTTCCACAAAGCATCCAAATACAAGGGGTACCTGAAGTTTGACATGACAAGAGAATTATAACGCAATTTACATCTGGGTGGGTCATTCATTTATTTTTGCATGAAATAACGGGCTAAAAATTTCATTTGCAGTCTCTGTACCTAGGACCAATCAAAAAATGGGGAACAAATGCTCAGAAAGAGATCTTTCAAAAACCATTCCTCAATGGTGATAGAGTTGGATGTTTTGCTTTGAGTGAACCAGGTTAGTTCTGCATGTGCACCTTCTACAGTACAGGTCTAGGGCTCATTAACATGCTTTTCCTGCCAAAGAATTCTTGTTCAGAAAAATTTAATGTCTTTCATATGGCTCAAGGATTCTTATATAATGGTAAACACCAGGCTCTACTGCCAGTACATGAAATAGCCTCTTGATTTTTTTCTTCTTGGAGAGGGATTGATGTTTGAAAGTAGCCTTAAATAGGGGACTCATTATACTAAATACATACATGCAGCACAAACACCTTATCTGTGGAAAGAAGACTGTTAACTTCAGTAAAAGAACAACAACCAAAATAAACCTGTAACTAGAGAGAAAACTATGGTTGAATCCTGCAAGAGAAAAACAAGTTAATCTTGAAACCTGACAGGAAAGAAATAAGTTTCAGTAACTCACCAGTAACTGCAATAAGGAACAGCATTGAATAACCAAAAACACATTCGTCACACAATCAACAATTTGGTTTGTGTGAAGAACAAATTAACGATACAAACAGACCAATTTATTACCAGATGAACAAAAGTTTGGAACCTATTGATATTTGGAACCTATTGGAACCTGACGTTAGGATTGATGTTTGGAACCTATTCAAACCTGATGTTTGGATTGATGTTTGGAAAACATAGGTTCCAAATCTTTTTCTCGGCATAAAAAGGTGGGTTTAAAATTCAATAACCTACCTCTGCTGTTTGAATGACTTGAAAGAAACTTTAGATACTTATCTATAATTCTACCATTGGGTTTTTAGAAGTTTTGAATATTTTTCGAAATTACAGCGTATCTTATATTTCAACTCATTTGAGGATGTGACATCATCAAATTTCTAAATCATAAACCAGATGAGTGACAGACTTTTGCTTGATACCATATTGTAGGCATTCATAAACTATGGTGTTCTTTGAAATTACATCATGTTACGTCTAACATTTTAGAAATCATGATGGTTTCGAGTTTTTTTGAAAATTTTTCTTGAATTCTTGAAAAAGAAGAAAATCACTCTAATTCTGAAAATATTGAAGATTTCCGAAAAGTCCCAACGGTAGGATTATAAGGAAATAGCTAAAGTTTCTTTGAAGTCATTCAGCTCAAAGAAATAGATCTCTCAATTTTACACCAGCCTTTTTAAAGACTTGGAACCTATGCTTGTTTGGAACCCATTCAAACCTGATGTTTGGATTGATTTTTGGAACCCATTGTGTTCTCTTGCTACACAGACAATGGTAGTGATGCTGGAGCAGCAAAGACAACAGCAGTATTAGATGGTGATCACTGGGTACTGAATGGCTCAAAGATGTGGATAACAAATGCCTTTGAAGCAGAAGCATCAGTGGTAATGCATTTTGATCGTTTCATTTGTTTGCATGAAGTGTGCATGATATTTCATTGAATAGCTTGTTATGATTGTATTGTAAGTTTCTCAAAGATCTTGATAGAATCTAAGTATGAAGGGAAGCCAATTCATATGCAGGTCCAGCTCGAAGTTTAAGGGGTGCAACCTGCAAAGAGGGTGCCAAAAATACAATGGAAAGTAAGTGCACCAAACGCACGCAGAAATTTAACTTTTATTTAAGAAAATTGTTTTGTTTCTCCACTAAATATGCCTTGATTTATATGTTGCCCCCACATTTAGATTGAAAAGGTTAAAAAGGACTGTCTTAGGGTCAGTATGAGGGGTGCTCTTCTTGCCAATAAAAGATGCCAAGATAAATTTTCATTGCGGGGGGCAATTGGCCCCAGTTGCCCCCTAGATCCGCCAATGAGCCAATTAAGATAATGACAATGTAGATGAGAAAACTTTTAAAACATAATCATTAAGAGTTTGTTTATGCTTAGAGATGTGGTCACTGCAGGATATGGAATTTTTTGCTCATCTTACCATGTAATTTTTCTTCTAAGCATAAGATTTATTTAGCCTGATGTGATAATTACATTGTTTGTTTGTTTGTTTGCTTGCTTGCTTGTTTGTTTGTTTGTTTGTTTGTTTGTTTCTGTAATAACACACTTGTTGGATAGGGTAAAATGCATCTTTAGCATGCAGATTATTTGCGTAATCCAAAATTACAGAACGGACAGCTTCCTTGAAAGTGCATAATAAGGTCCTGTTTCAGAACTGTGAAAAACACTTATACAATCCTTTCCTTGCCTTTCCTCTCCTTGTCCATCCCCGTTTAAGTACAATCTCATGCACGTATTGTACCCATTTTACCTGAAAGAAATGATGGACTCATAATAAATTTTTTTGCTATCTGTCATATTTTTGTAAATGAAAATGTGTGGTTTTTTTTAACAACGAATGTGTTTATAAATTATCATCATCATCATCATCGTCAGCGTCATCATCATCATCATCATCATCATCATCATCATCATCATCATCATCATCATCATCATCATCATCATCATCATCATCATCATCATCATCATCATCATCATCATCATCATCATCATCGTGACCCTTCGGCAGTCGCCGAATTCATGCTTTACTATTTTTCTATTTGTAGGTATTTGCAACGACTGACAGAACTAAAAAACACAAGGTATGTTTCAAAAAATGTTTGTTGGTAAATCTTGTGGCAGAATTATTGCCCGTTCTTTCTTTAATCCGAAGATAGTTTTTAGAAAGAATTAGAAATCAGGAACAATGCAACACGACAAAAAGCGAAAGTCATTATAGTACGATTCATAACTATGAATTTATAAATCACTAATATTTCATCTTTACATTTATTCATTCATTCTTTATTCATTTTAGTTTGAAATTATTTACCCAGGGCTACAATTCAGTTTAAGTAACTGTTTTACAACATACCCTGCAACGACGAATAAGATAACGTAATGAAAATATTTTGGGTTAGCCATGCAGGACTTCTTCAGGGCTGTTATAACAGAAAGATTCCAAAGCCAGAGAGCTTCCCTTACTCTTGTTCGCTGTCGCTAGCATTTGAAAAATTCGACCAATTTCTACTGGATATATAAAGATAGTGCTCCACTCAGACTCTTGCAGGATAGCTAAAATGCTGCTCTAATTTGTTCTAGGGAATTAGTGCATTTCTCGTCCCAATGCCGACAGAAGGCCTAACCCTTGGAAAGAAGGAAGACAAGCTGGGTATAAGAGGAAGTTCAACTTGTCAGCTGATCTTTGAAGACTGCAGAATTCCAAAAGAAAATCTTCTTGGAGAACCTGGCTTTGGCTTCAAAATTGCAATGGTATATGTTTTTTGTATATTTATGTCATTTCGTTGTCTCCTGAACAGTATATCTTTTCTCCTACTTTTGCTTCAAGTTAAACCAATAAAACGTTTATTCAATTAATGTATGTTTGTTCCTAACACAGCAAAACACGTCTAAAAATTTTGAATCACCTGGTTTATCTGAGTTAGAAATTCTTCCGGTACACACAGAAAAAATGCACGCCGTTTCAAAGGCTACTGCGCCATAAATATAATGCCGATGATATTTTGCAATATCTAATTGAAAAGGCAACATGTTCAATTATTTTTAGAATTTTTCCTGGCTGAAATCGATCACTCTGTTCATATTTTACAAGGGATCTTCTCGAAAAAGTCCCTTTGAGGAACTTTCAAAGCGTGCTAATATCACGAGCAAATGTTCTTAATATTTCTACCTTACAGTGATGACTTGAACACGCTTTAGCACGTGCTTTCCTCCTGGCAGGATGCGAAAGTCTTCCTCCTGGTATGAAAAACGTATTCAGGAGGATTTTATTCTCTCAAGAGGACAAAATGTATGCGGAAATATGTACGTAAATGTCATTATTGTTAGGGAGGAAAACAAAGGAAATTTTCGTCGTTGTTTTCACCAATTTTTACAGGTTTTTGAAAGCTGTTTGATGCGGAAAATCTCCCATATCTACGGGAAGGAATGACCGATTAAAGCTGGGTAAATTGTTTTATATAATTGAACATATCGGCAATGAAACAAGGCAGTTTTCAATACTATTACTCTGATATCCAGGGAGCAATATCTTTCAAACTTCAGGCGTTTTTTAACCCACCCATCGTAATTAGTTACTGTTGTTGCAATTATTATATTGACGTGTCTTTTCCAGATGACATTGGATGCTGGCAGGATAGGTGTTGCTGGACAAGCCCTTGGCATAGCTCAGGTATTTACTTTCACCAATTGTAATATTTGGTAAGGATCAAAAGAGGATAAATTACTCTGTCCTTGCAAACCTTTATGAAAAAAGTATGGCAAGTTGCTTTGTTTCAACCACGTTTTTTGCTAATTTCGGTTAGTGAAATTATCAAAATTTATCTCTGCGTTGAAATCCCCGAGAAACAGATGCTATGGAACGTATTTCGATTCATTTCTCCGTGAACAAGTATTTTTTCCTGAGGCAGTTGCAGATTCAGAAGATCCTCAAGAAATACACATTTTCATATGAAATTTGGTTAAATATCTGCTACCTGGATTAGAACAGCTCGTATTGTTCCATAACAATTTGGTTAGTATTGCAGATTTTGTTGAATTAAAAAGGCTCCTTCCTGGCTTCACCAAATACAAAAACTTTAGGCTAATGAATTTATGGCAACTTTTTTTGGGGTAAAATTTTACGGAAATTTTTCACAAAATTTCTTACGTTTTTACAGAAAGTTTGGACGACTAATAACGATATGATTACAGTTCATTTTGCTTGTTTTACATTAATTAACAAAGTCATACATTTATATATCGTGCTTTATGTAAAATCTCCAAAGGGTTCCTGGTAAGTCATTTCCACAAACGATTATCGTTTCAGCAACATAGGATTTCTTTCACTAGTTATCACTCTCAACACAACCCTTTTCAATGCAAAACATTTCACAAGCAAGATATTACGCCTTTTCAAACAGCAAAAATGCTTTACTGGGACTGCTCTATGCTGCGAAGAATTTCAAAAACTATTATTTCGGACGACGAAAAGTTTCGGAAATTGAAATTTCCGGACGTTTGAAGTGTCTGAAAATATCAAAATTTTTGGCGTTTAATATTCTTCTTTCAAAGTCAGATGCAAATCATTTTACTTGCCTTTTTATGAAGCAAGCATAGGGCTCAAATCTGTCAATTCTTTAAAAAGGTGGGTGTAAAATTCTAATTCTATTTTCCTTTGAATTGAATGGTTTGAAAGGAACTTATAGTATTTTGCTGTAAATCTCCCGTTGAAATTTTTTGATATCTTCATTTTTTCAAAATGGTGGCAATTTAATGATTTTTGAAAAAATCGATGGAAAATTTTGAAAACATTTAAATCATCGTAAATCCTAAACCAAAGGAGGAAAAATCATATAACTTTCGAAAAAACCCTAGTTTATGAAGGCCTACAATGTGGCGAAAAGCAGAAATCAGTATCTTTTCTGGTTTAGGATTTAGAAATTTGATGACATAGGATTTTATAACATAGGATTTTCAAATTTGATAAATGCCACCATTTTGAAACTAGTCAAGATATCAATAAATTTCCACAGCAGATTTACAGCAAAAACGCTAAGTTCCTTCCAAGCCATTGAATTCAAAGGAAACTGTAATAGAATTTTACACTTTAAAGATTTGAGCCCTATGTTTATGAAGCATCCCTCTGTTACAGGCATCCCTCGATGTGGCTGTAGATTATGCGGAAAAGAGGCTGGCATTTGGTGTCCCTATTGCAAAGCAGCAGGCTATTCAAGTAAGTAATTGAATAAAAGAACATGGGTGTTGCACGAATTGGAATTTGGACTGCGTTTTATCACCTAGCGATAGTCTCTCTTACATAATATTTCAAGAGGTCGGTGTAAAATTCTATGAACCATGTCTTTGAATAAATTGGCGTGAAAATAACTTTGCGATGCTATAATTCAACCACTGGACTTAAATGAAATTTTGGTACGCATGGGACATAAGCTACTTGTCCTACGCTATTTACAGTTTTTGATTTTACGTGGAAATGTAGCACTGTTTTTAATGCTTTTTTGTGTTCTTAGATGAAAATTGCTGATATGGCTTTGAAGCTTGAAAGTGCAAGACTTCTGACGTGGAAAGCTGCTTTACTGAAAGATGCAAATAAAGACTTTACAAAGGTAAATAACTCTCGTTTTGTATGTGTAATATTTTTACTGCGATGTTCCCCCAGACAAAATTTTAAGAAGCTGCCGAATGAATAAATGAGTAAAAATAACGATCTCCGTTTGAAACGCCAATGCTTCGTGAAAGTAAAGATGATAATATATTGGCGAGCATGTTATTTAATTATGGACATATTCAAATCCATTTTGAAATTACCTGATTGAAATCGGCCATTTTGTTCTGAGATTGTGAGGGATATGCTCGAGAAAGGGCCTTCAAGAAACCTTAAAATAGGCCTAAGATCACAAAAAAATTTTGCAATACTTCTTCCTTACAATACAGCAACGACTCCAACGCATTTCAGCACGTGTAGGATAAAATCGCCCAAAATGTTGTTGCCATGCTCCCAACGATGACACTTTCGTCCCCCTAGAGGGATAATTCGTTGATAAAAAGTCATCGCTGTAGGGCTGAAAATTTGATTGTGATTTTTAAGCCTGTTTTTGAAAGTTTCTTGAAGGGGTTTTCTTGAGAAAATCCCTGATGATTTTAGAACGAAGCAGCCGATTTCAGTCAGATAAATTTTAAGATTTATTTGAACATGTCAACCGTTGAATGATATGTTACCTAATGTTATTGGTTCGATATCCAGGGAGCAGTGGCCTTTCAAACGAGATTTGTTTTGTTTTGTTTTACTCTCCCGGTATTGTATTCACACTGTTGTCTTTGACTGTTAAACGTTACCCTTTATTATCGCATTACTTTGCACATAAAAAAACTGACCAAAGTTTGCTTTTTTTCTAACAATTTTCGTTATAAATTCTCCACACGTGTTTTTATTTCTTAGGCCAATCAAAAATCTTTATTTTTTCTGTCATTGTATACACTATCATTTTCAGTTACTATATACAGGGTGTCCCAAAAAGATTGTGCCCCGTTTGTTTGAAGATTGCGACAAAACGGCAAAAGATTCTTGCCAAACTTTTGAATGGTGGTGCTCTTCAAAAGTTCAATTAAAGTTTGCCACCATCCCCATGAAAATCCGTTGCAAAATGATGGAGCTATGACCTTCAGAAGACCAAATTTGACCGATCACTTAAACCAGCGGTCGGCCATTTTGTCTTACTATTTTGCAGCGATAAATAGCTTCATGGATTGAAATTCCAGGGAGGTGTGTTTGAAAGTCTAGCTCTTTCTATGCGTTTCAAGTTGTTTTTTAAAACGATCTGGTGTCGGTAGCTCACGAATTTTGGCAGGTGTGTCATTGCATAACTTAAGCGCTGCGTAATCCTGTCATATATCTAGGGATCTGGAAATTTTTACAGTGCCTTGCAGGTCGAACGGAAAGATCTCGGTTAGTATTTGTCCCATAGGCTTTCATGTCATAGTCTCTTCATAATCTTGTAGATTATGACATTCCGATTGGAACGGAAAAGATTTTTGCTTGTATCAGGTTTGGAATGATCTGTGCACAGGTAACGGGGAAAAATTTGTATAAAAGTAACAAGTACCTCCATCTTTACTTCAGTGTTTACTAAATTTGCTGATTTTGTCTAGATTCATTTAGGCCAACCACGACAATGTTTTTGAGTGGAAACCGGAACTATTTGTATCACAAACATTGTCGTAGTTGGCCTAAATGAATCTAGACAAAATTAGCAAATTTAGTAAACACTGAAGTAAAGATGGAGGTACTTGTTACTTTTACACAAATTTTTCCCCGTTACCTGTGATCTGTGTTGAGTTTTGTCAATTTTTTACCTTCAAGGAAGCAGCGATGGCAAAGCTTGCAGCATCCGAAACAGCAACTTACAATGCACATCAGGTATATTGTTGTCTTTGTAATTTCTTGTTATTCCTTGAAAATTTAAAACATAGATTTTGATCTCGTTTTTTTTAAAGCCATGCTCACTGAATCCTATTGATTTCTGTTCGGCACTCTTGAAACAACTTCAGGATAGATAATAGCCCATTTCAAGAAGACTAGGGGGAGCAGTTCGTTCTGATAAAGGACGGACATAAGCCTGGTAAATGGCGGACACAAGTCTGGTAAATGGCGGACACAAGTCTGGTAAATGGCGGACACAAGTCTGGTAAATGGCTGGCACGGAGCTTCTACGAATGATAGATTTCCCTCCAAATAACTGTTGGCTTTCAATTCATTGTTGAAATTAACTTACCCTTGCTTGAGAAATTATTTTCTAAAGGGTAGCCTGAAGGATGTCCCATGACTCATATGCCTCGTAATGAAAAGGAGACCTCACTTGAAACAGCTTTGTCGGGAAGTATTCATCATTTCCTTCGAATTTGTTTTATTTTATGTTTTATTTCACCAGTGATTATCGCCAATGAGCTTGCTAGACCCCGTGTGTTATTAGCCTGAGGTCAGGCTCGCCAAGGAAATAGAAAGAAAAGAGAAAAGGAGGCTTATCTCAGGCTAGTGTGTTGTATGCTAAATCATATTTTGGTAATTGGATACCTTCTATTTCCCAAAATTTATCACCGCCCTCCGTTGGCTTCTTCAGCGAGTCTTCGATGTCAACAAAAATGAACTGTGACTCTAGCAGCTTCGAGCAGACTTACCTGATGTAATTTGTCTCTCGCAGAAAGATTATTGCATAGAAGTTTTCCCTTCTATTTCCCAAAATTTATCACCGCCCTCCGTTGGCTTCTTCAGTGAGAAGTCTTCGATGTCAACGACAACGAACTTTGAGCAGCTTCGAGCAAACTTACCTGACCTGATGTAATTTGTATCTCGCAGAAAGATTATTGCACAGAAGTTGTAAACTTTTTTTGGGTCAATGAACATTTTTATAAGGTGTTACCAACTAGTTTTTTCATGTTCGAATCCCTGAATTCGGAATTCTGAAACGTTTAACATTTTCATTTTCGTTTCATTTCATTTATTTAAAGGAGGGTAACCCTTCAGCAAAGGCTGATTTACAAGGGGCCCTCCGTCAAAAATCTTACAATTTATGGAATGTCTATTAAACTACTACTACTATTAAAATAATTACAATATATGATTTCAAAATGAAAATCTAAAATACAAAATTGTACTAATTTACAGAAGAAAAAAAAAAGTGCAGAGAAGAAACATATCCTAAATAGTTGTTTTAAAACTGTTAAGTTTTACGGCTTGCTTCGACTCAGCTGAGAGGCTGTTCCAATATTTTACTCCTCTGAATGAAAAACATCTTTGACCATTTCCACAAACATCTGTGCTTCGACTAGATAGCTTTGGCCATATCCAAATAGTCGTATCAACTTAAGATTAGATCATGAGTCGTAGTTGTAGCGCTAAGATACAAGTTCAGGCTAAGAGCGAAACTGCGACGATGTAATGAGCCTACGCAACGAAGTGAAAGAGCTCTTTTCCGATATTTCAGGCTATACAAATACTTGGTGGTATGGGTTACGTCACTGATATGCCGGCAGAGAGGCATTACAGGGATGCAAGGATCACAGAAATATACGAGGGCACAAGCGAAATTCAGAGACTCGTTATTGCTGGAAAAGTACTCAAAGAATATGCTTCTTAAATTCAACTGCAATGTTTATTTCCTTTTCGCTTTTATTTCTCGATTTTGTGCCATGTAATAAATTTGTAAAAGATATCTTTTGAATACTGAATCAAATATTTTCGTTGCCTTTACTGTCTTTTCAGGGCCTGATTACATGAGAGCAGGGCTGGCCCTATTATCCCAGGTGGGCAATTTTGGGTGAGATCCCTTTGTCAATAGGAAACATTATACCAGGTGTCCCAAAATGATGTATTATTGTTTTTTGTTTGATTTCTTACATGTCCATAACCAATGAACCGATTTACAAAAAGTTTGTTTCATTTGATTGCCTAACAACGGCTGAATTGCATTTAAAGATGTTGGTTGCAGTTTTACCAAGGCGTTTTCATGTCGAAAAGAAGATCGATAAACTTGCTCAAATCCAAGCCTTAGATGTCATGAGAAAGAAACGGCCTATTCTTCCAGTCAAGATTTTAGATGTGATACAAAAGGCTGAAATCGTATTCGTATTAACTGAACTCAGTATTAACTGAATTCGTATTCTCTGAACGCCAAATATTCTAGGAACGACACATAAGTTCAGCCTTTAGCATCACATCTAAAATGACGACTGGCAAAGGAGGCCGTTTCTTTTTTATGCTATCTGAGGCTTGAATTTGAGCAGCTTTATCGATCTTCTTTTCGACATGAAGAAATCGGCCTAAACCACAGCAAACATCCTCAAATACAATTTAGCCTTTCGGCAATCGGATAAAATAAAGTTTTTGAAAATCGGTTCATTGGTTATGGAGATATAAGCAATCGAACGATAATACATCATTTTGCGACACCCGGTATAGTAAATCTAAATCGCTGTTGTTATATGGTAAGTAGGTCAGCTCTGGCAGCTAGGAGCCCAGACTCTGCTCAAAGGGATGAAATAACAACGTTATTCTTATGTAATCGCTTGACAGAACTGAAAACAGGGCTAGGACAGGGCTGGCTTCCCAGTATTTTTAACTGAACATGCACCAAGCAGCCATAATTTGATTTTCCCTCCAAAATTACTTCACAGCCCAGGGGTGAATTACTCCATGTAAGCATGCGCAAGATTCAGCCCTGTTTACTGAAGCGGCCATCCTATTATGAGAAGAAACTCAAACTGGATAAGTTTTACGTAGGAAAATGGGCCTTTATTGTTGGTCACATCGAATCTTCCTAGGGCCCATTGTCAAGGTAACATTTTCAAATAAAAACTGCATCAAATAGCAGCTCTAAAGCTTTTAGTCGAGGACCTCTTTTGAACTAATACAAAACAAGACTGACTTGCAAAGCGGTATAAGATGGAAACGCTTGAAAATATTACGATTTTTTGCCAGGAATAATTGCATGTGCTTTTGGAAACAGCCAGAATATTGTGACCACATCAGCCCATAGCATTCTGTGGCATCAGTCTGGCTCCCTGGTGTCATTTTTTTACTGAAGGGACTGGGGTCGAAGGATACTCCATTTGCATCAATGGCGACTGGGTCTCAGGCTACAACTGCATCGTGCTGTGATTTGAAAATAGCATGTGTGTACGGAACTAAGTTAGGCAATATTCCGTTCGATTCCGGTTGTTATTCGATTTTGAGCAAGAGAACTTGCGGTTAACACATACCATAGTCATGACTATGCACAAACGTATGAAAAGGCTGTATGGGCAACGATGCTTTGCCTCTCCTGGCTGGTAGAGTTTCCTGGAAGAGAAACCCTGGAACAATTGTCGGTCCTTTTGTTGTTATAACTGGTTTTGACGTCATAGAGCTACGCATGCGCACAAGTGTTGCAGTGCCTCCTAAAATCAAATGTCTGCTTTTTAGTCGAGGCTGTTAGCAAAAATGTTGTGCAAAATCGGATACCAGCATGAAACTTGGGTCACAAGGGTAGTTTTGAGCGCTGAAAAAGATAAGATGCAGACCCCAGCTGAAAAATGCCCCCAAGTGCTATTTTAAGACGGGGGTACTAGGTCCCAAGCCCCCAAAAGCGATTATTGTAATACTTTTGCTGCAAATAGTGATACCACCATGAAAATTGGTAGANCTGGGTCTCAGGCTACAACTGCATCGTGCTGTGATTTGAAAATAGCATGTGTGTACGGAACTAAGTTAGGCAATATTCCGTTCGATTCCGGTTGTTATTCGATTTTGAGCAAGAGAACTTGCGGTTAACACATACCATAGTCATGACTATGCACAAACGTATGAAAAGGCTGTATGGGCAACGATGCTTTGCCTCTCCTGGCTGGTAGAGTTTCCTGGAAGAGAAACCCTGGAACAATTGTCGGTCCTTTTGTTGTTATAACTGGTTTTGACGTCATAGAGCTACGCATGCGCACAAGTGTTGCAGTGCCTCCTAAAATCAAATGTCTGCTTTTCGGTCATCGAGACCAACTGTCTGTCTTGTGTCATATTGGGAGAGCCGTGCGCTGAGATAAACCATGGATAAAACGGATTGGCTGCAGCAGTAAATAACTCATTGTTATTATGCTTCGGTATTTGACAGACAACAAACAGTAATAATGCAATTGAAATACAACCAATCAAGTGCCTGGACTTTCCAGACAGTTGCTAAAGTACCATAACGTACCTCATTCAGAAAGGGATGGACCATTAGATTTCATTGATTCGGTAACGGAGGTTGCCCGATGCAAACTTTTTTGGAAGGAAACCTTTACTTGATACACGTGGAACAATTACTTTGTAGTGCTGGAGAGGAGAGCTGAATTCAACCTTCTTGCTCTTCCGAGTAATAATGATGGGAATATGATACAGGAAACAAGTGAAACTAAAGTATAAATATGGTCACGATTTAGTACTTTTGTAATTTTTCCCGTTACTAGAGTTTCTTAATTTTTGAGTGATCTTAGGCTTGAATTTCTTACAACAACAATAAATACGTCATACGTGCACAATCAATTTTTTACGAGAAACCGACCAATACTGAGAAAAAATTAGTCAAGAAACTACAGCAAAATAGAAATCACTTTTTCAAAAGGGTACCATATCTCAACAAAGTCAGCCTGAGGTTGAGGTTTCTTAAAAAGTGGTTTCCATTTTGCAGGATCTTAGCGTATTGATTTTATTGCAGACTTGCACGAAATCATTGGCTTGAAAGTCCAACACATTTTTACTTTACTTTGATATGTTTCTTGTACCATATTACTCGGAAGGGCTTCAAAAATCTTCATTTCGAAAATTTTCACGAGGGCACAAGAAGCAAGAAGTCAAAAATTGTTCTGGAACACGCAAGAAACTCGTAAGAAACTCTAAGGAAATTGTTTTTCATAGTAGAACCAATGGTTCTGACACTTGTTATAACAAATCAATAGGTAAGATCTGAAAAGCAGAATAACTGAAGTGAATTCATTTGATATTAGCCTATTAGCAAGCCCCTAGAAGTTTTGATATGGTCGATAGAAGGTCGTCGCAAAGTCTATACATAGACAAGTATGCGTATTTTTAAAATGAAACTTGAAAATAAGATACAGAACTTCCATTTCGCTTCAGTCAAATTGCAGAAAAAGCGATGGCTCCACTTCTGCCAAAGATGGAAGCCAAAAAAGTTGCAGTGCAACAGACAGGCAACTGTTGGTGGGGGGGGGGGGGATGAAAGTTTAAAAGCAAATTGTTTTCAAGGACAGGAAACAAGAAGCAGCTTTAGAACCTTTTAATGAAGGAACTATCAAGGGACAAAGATGATTCTTTGCAAATGGAAAAGCCAAGCTACATCCAGGCCAGACAATCAACAACAACAACCAACCAGGATATTTGGCATTCAACAGACAAGTGATACTTTGTTGCACCAAATTGGCATCAAATTGGCTTATTACACAAAATGAGTTGCTCTGAAGATGCCCTTGTGGGCGAAACTAGTCAGCACTGGAAAAGAAAGAGCGCAAAAGACCAAACAGATGCCTGTTTCTTCGAGTAGTTAGGCCCTCTTACTCACTGTATATAAAAAAGATACGTGTGTAACTAAGAAAACGACTATTTTCTCCCCTGATTATTCCAGCGCCCTGACTTGTATCACATCGAACCATTTCCAACCCCCTGATTATTCTCATTCCCTCCCGTTTATTCGGTACGTGATAGTACTTAAATTTGAGAAGTTCTAGGAAACTTTCAGGACTCAGGATATACCAAATAATCCACGTATTCAATTAATAACCTTACCCTTTAAGTAAAGAAAGTGAAATGTAATAGTCCAAATGATTAGTCTATCATCATCATCATCATCATCATCATCATCATCATCATCATCATCATCATCATCATCATCATCTTCATCTTCATCATCATCATCATCATCATCATCATCATCATCATCATAAATGCTAAGTAAGATGCACTACCTATACCGGGTGAGTCAATAAAAAGTATCCCTGTTTGCAAAATCACCATTTCCTGAATATCAAGATGATGATATTGGGAAACATAACATTTAACAACAGACATGTTCAAATGGACATCAACATTTACCTGACTGAAATCGGCCACTCCGTTCTGAAGTGATGAGGGATTCTCTTCAGAAAGCACTTGCGAGAAATCTTCAAAACAGGCTCAAACAACACGACCAACATTTCCCTAGCTTTCTGCCTTATCTCAATGAGTTCAGCACATTTTAACATGTTTTATCCTCTTGGGAAGATGAAATCGTCAGGAATGATGTTGTTTTGCCCCCAGGAATGATATTTTCATCTCCCAGAGGGATAAAGCATGTGCAAGTCATTGCTATGAGGCATAGACATACGAAAAATTTGATCGTGATTTTATGCAGTTTTTTTAGAAGTTTCTTGGAGGGGCTTCCCGGGGCTTCCTCGAGAAAATCTCTTGTAATTTCAGAATGGAATGGCCGATTTCAGGCAGTTAAAATTTAGAATATATTTGAACATGTTCACTATTGAATGACATATTTGCCAACATTATTGTCTTGATATCGATGGATCTGTGGTCTTTCAAACAGGGATTCCTTTTTTGATTTCACACGTTCTTACTGACAAGTTATGGTCTATTTTGTTTATTTTGATGTGATCAAGTTAGATCCAGTGCACTCTGAGGTGTGAAATCCATGCTTCAAAGAAGAAATGCACTTCATTTTTTGGCATTGTTGTTAGCTCTCTCACTATCTGCTTCTATGTATTTATATGTACGTTTAGGTTTGCCACGTAAAATGAGAACTTTACAAGAAATAAATAAAATTTACAAGTTTTAAAAGCTAAAAATAGATAAAATACAATGAAAATGCACATTAGACAAATACTGTTAAAACATCCCTAATTGTAGTGGCAGGGATAGCATTAAAAGGTCATATTGACCTTATTTCCATAATGGTCCCCTAAGAGGTGCCCATTATTTGATCGAATGCACTCTGCTGAGGTTGAGGTGTGAAATCCATTCTTCAAAAATAAAAAGGTGTGAAGTTTACTGACAAGGCGGGGAAGTCCCTTTTTTATTAAAAAATTCAACCTTTCTACTCAAAGAAGGTACTTGAGTACACATGAAGATTTTTGTGGCTATGGAAGTGGTAAGAAGCTCGTAACAAACTCTGAGTACTCAAACTCTGATAATTTCAAGAAACTTTCTTGTGTATGCTCCCCCGCCTTTAATTCTGGTTTGCCAACATCTGGAGAGTCATGACATGACATAACTGTACGAAGTAGCGAAGGCCTGCATTTACCAATTGGCGAGACGTGTTATTGATTCACTGCCGCCAAAATCAGGTATACTTGATGGTTTACAGTTCTAAAGTAGTATTACAATATCAAGAATCAGTCGAGAAGAACAAGGTGATCAGAAAGACAAAGACGCAAGCTGAAGGAGCACGAAGTACAAGAGAAAAACAGTTTAAAACCTTGCTTGAAAGTAGGTAGGCCCAGAAACAGGCGAGGTGTCGTCGTCGTGAAAACGAAAAAGGCAGACGAATCGTAATGGACTGCCATCACGATGACTGGTCCATTGCAAGTTCGTCTTCGTTCTTGGAGAGTACATTTGCTGGATTGGCAATATCAAAACCTATTGAAGCCTGTGTGCAGACTACACTCGAGGCAAAACCCATTGCAGAACACGAAGACCAATTTCAATTACCAGCGCCTGTCATGTGTACTGAAGACAGATTGGCAGTGGAGGTATTGATGTCGTCATCGGACAGCTCGGGTAAATTTTGATTGAATAGCCAGTAAAAAAGTTGTAGTTTTACCTCCTTTTTTGCTAATAGAAATACAAGTGCTTTTCATAGACATTACATTGACAGTTCTCGAAAGCACAGACACATTGATCCACGGCTTATGCGAGACTGCGTTTCATGTCGGTTCCGCCACAGATCTATATGTGTTGGGAAAGATTGTCACAAACAACAGAACAAAACAATCCAAACAATAGGATCTTTTGTTCTGTGGCGGGACAAATGCAATGCTATCTGGATACAGTTCGGTACAAGTTCCTGATCCAAGAGATTTATTCCCTATTGGGATACTATTCCTAATCGGGAGTCAGGGGAAAGACTCCCAATTAGGAATAAATGTCTGATCAGGAATGTTAACGCCTGCTGAAGAACTTGTCATTATTTTGCAAAAAAGACAAATATAGAATATATAGCGTCTAGTATTTAGTAATGGTTTCAAACTCAAACGGAAAAACAAATCGTGAAAATTTATCTTCTTGGTCACGACATAGTTGAAGTCCTCCTCATTCGGCTAAAAAAGTTTGTATGATTCGGAGTTGGCGAAGCGATTCTACACACTTTGATGTAGAAAATGGTAAATTTCATCCTGAAATTTATTGGATGTTGCATTTCATCCGTTTATGCTACATTTGAGAATTTTTAGCTCCGCAAATAGGACTCCTATTAAAATGAGTTTTTTGCATTAGACTACACGTTTTTTTATATAAGAAACTTGGATCAGCACTTAGTACTAAAAGTTTCTTAATTTCGCATGAAAATTTCGGTGTTTTAGAAGTAAAAGTTTCTTAATTAGTTTCTTATTTTTTGGGGCCTAAACTTGCGGTATTGTTCGAAGTTGAGCCTTCTTTTCGAGAAAGGGCTTCCATTTTGCATTGACTTTGTCATCAAGAAGAAGCCATGCACATCAAGGCAAAAATTTACCAATTTTGCAGTTAAAAGTCAAGAAAAGACGAATGTACCTTTGTTAGAGAGACATAGAATAAGAGAGACATACAGAAATAAAGTTTTAGAGTTTCTTAACTGTTCTTGAGCGTAGTACTAGAGTTTCTTAAATTTTTGGTCATCGTAGTACTAGTTTCTTATAAACCAGTTTCTTATAAAAAAAACGTGTAATCCATGTGTGAGGATAGGAATCAAATGTTTCCACCAATTTTTGCTTGTGGCCCATGGTCGAAACTCTAAAGCCTTATGTTCATGGACCAATCAGACCGCGGATAAGCGAAGAAGACAAAAGCAAAGACACAGCTAGGTTTCAAAAGCTAGTATGAAAACAAGAACACATTTTTCCTGGCCTGTGCTCCCAAGCAGGAGCCATTAGCAGGGGCTTAGTCATCCTCCTATTGATACCATTCTAAAACACACCTTTTTCAATTTATAGAGTTCTAAATCATTCAGATTTACCGCAAATACTCTTTTGCTCCCTTTTGCATTACATTGTTTGTGTGTGTATAAATATGATAGCAATTTCCAATTTATCTTTCAAGATTGTGACTTGGGAAAAGAGCTTGAACATGAGGTTCCTCAAAGCAGCAAGAGCAAATGTGAGAAACCGTTGGCTGTGGATGTGTCAAAGCCAAAAGTGCAGACAGGGAAGCCAACATGGAGAAGAAAGAATAAGAAAAAGAAGAAGAAGAGATCAAAGAAACCGAAGGCATTTGGACGTCAGCATGGCAAAAGCAATGATTATCATGGCAAGAAAGATACAAAAGGTACTGAAAACTGCAATCATGGTGGAGTAGGAGTATGTGGCAATAATCCCAGGAAAGCAAACTATCAAGGAAGGGGACCATCAAGAGAATTTCACGGTGATGATAGTGACAGTGATGATGAAAGGAGAAGAAGGGATCCTAAGTTGCCAAGAGGACATTACGCAGGCATTCAACAACAGGAGGATGAACCAATGTCTGTCGAATCTCAGCAAAATAGATGTGAACAAATCAGTGAAACTGCACCTCTTGTGGCTCAAGAACGATGTGCGCCTGAAGTCTGTCAGCTTCTAGATGTAAGTTTCTAGTGAAGTAGTATATATGTATAGCCTTGCGCACATTAATGACAGCAATTCTAAAGAATTTGCATGAATTTTAAAGAATTCTTCACTTGCCGATGAGAAATTTTGATTCATATGAAAGACTAAATTCTTTCAAGCAAGAATTCTTAAGAAGCTACTGTAAAACTTTTTTTTGAGAATTTTTGGAGAGTTCTTAGGAAGGAAAACTACCACTGAATACATACATACATACATACATACATACATACATACATACATAAGTTATTTGTTTAAGCAGGTTAAAACTACGGCAGCGCTAGCTGATGTGGACCTGCTATCTAGCTACCTTTACAGTCCATTTAAAATTGTCAGTTCTAAAATTTATGAAAAACGAAATGCAATATGAAAAAGGTCTTAAAAAAGAATCACGTAAAAGTTAATAGTAGATCAAATCTTGCTGTTTAAAAGTTATTACAGATGCTTCTTTTTGAAAACTTGATGTTGTTATGACTTGTTTTGCAGTCTTAATGTTCCTTTTAAAAGTTTCTTGGTTATGATTTGATCTTAGAGTCTCTGGCAACTGATTCCACAGATTTGGACCATGAAACCTTGCTGACATCCTTCCTTGTTCCGTTGCTACTCGAATAATTTGAAAGCATTGATGTATTGTAGTGATTCATTTTGCAAGCAAAATTGCAAGTTCTAGTTTCTTGATTAAGTTTACACTTTGTTGGTAATGCTTTGTATTCACAAGTTGTCATTCTTTATGACTCACCATTTGCTCAAATACTGGAAGGTATGATTCTAGTATGAGCACATTTGAGGTTTGCTGATATTAAACACTGCAATCAAGTTGCCAAAGGTTCTAGGAGATGTATCAAAATCTCAAAAATCTCATCTCATCCCAAAACGTCATCTATCAAAATCTAGAAGATGTATCAATGTCTAACAACTAAGATTTTTAGCAGGGGAGCAGTGAGTACGTAGCTCTCCTGGTTATGTTGAGGTGAGCTTTTCCTAAATGAACATACAGAAGACAACTTAGGAAAATGAATTTCATGTGGAGCAATTTTACTTCTTTGAGCAATTCAGGAGTAGTGTACAGCTCCAGCATCTAAGGAGAGCCTGAAAGGTATGCAAGAGCTATGGCTCTCCTCAAACGGCCCGGGCTGCTGATATGAAACATTTTACATTGGAATTTGTCAAATTAGTTGTATTTTTTTATTCACAACCTGGTACACAACACATGATAACAAACATTACAGCTTTAAAACCTTTACTTTCAGTGGTAAAGTTATGATTATTGATAATCTTCAATTATGCATTGGATTTGTTTTTTCCTTATCGTTTGCAAAATCTTATTTTTCAGCCCCAAGAAGTTGGATTTCAGAGAATCCTAGAGCACAAATCACAAGGAATAGACCTGGCAAATATTCCAGCACTGGTATGTTATTTCAGTATTAGCCATTTATTCATTGCAAATTTGTGGTAGAGTTTATAAGTCCTGTCATATGTTCAGATTGTATCCACTGTACAGGGTGTCTCAAAGAATTGTGCCCTGTTTGCCTGAAGATTGTGGCAAAACGGCACAATGTTCTTGCGAATATTTTATATGATGTTGCTCTTCATTGTTCAAAAAAAAGTTCCCATAAAAATCCGCTGAAAAATGATGGAGCTACTGTTAGACCTTCAGAAGACTAAATTTGCCTTATGACTGAAACCAGCAGTCGGCAATTTTTTCATACTATTTTCCAGTGATAAGTAGCTTCACGTGAGGTAAGAAATAATTTCTGTGAGGTCAGAAATAATGGAACTCTCTGAGGATTATCAGAATTTTCATGAGAGCTATGACATTGGAGGCTGCTGTTTCATTTTCCATCCATGAAGTTATTTATCACTGAAAATAGAAGACAAAATGGCAGACCGCTGGTTTCAGCCACCAGGCAAATTTGTTCTCTTGAAGGTCATAGCTCCATCATTTTTAACGAATTTTGAGGAGGATGGCAGCAAACTTTATTTATACATCTGAAGAGTAACATCATATAAAAGTTTGGCGAGAAGCTCTTGTCTTTTTGTTCCAATCTTCAGGCAAGCAGGGCACACATTTTTTGGACACCCTGTATAAGATGATACATACAGTGGCATAGTATAGCGTGTCCCAAAAAGTTGTTTGACCTGTGATTATATGCAGTAGCATAAGTCCTTGAATAAGCCCCCCACAGTGGGGCATTTGTACAAGGCATCATGACATTCGCTTTTTAAGAAGAATTTTTTGTTTATTCTTAACAATTCATGTTTAACTTACAGCAACCATGAAAAAATATGTTTGAAATAAATTGGTTGGTTAGAAAACATGCATTTTAATTTCGTATATTTTCTATACTAAATTACAGTTGTGATGATGATTATTATTATGATTATTTGAAGGTTTTACAATGAAACCAGAGATAATAACTGCCAAAATGAGTGTGCATCATCGCGTTTTCTGTTGCTATGGATAATTTGAAGGCCCTTTGTAACTCTTGAACATTTTAAGGATTTTAAGGATTAAAGTGTAAAAATATTGTGGTTTGTTCTGCTCAGTACCCTGTAGACCCACAATAGCTCCCTTGTTTGCCCATGCCCCGTTACTTTGCAGTTTTCGTTTCTTTTTACACTTAAAAACCATTTGACATCAATATATATTGGGTCAGCTGTCTTAGAATTAGATTTAAGAGGCATAGAGTCCCAAAGTGATGCCTTCGCTATTTTTTACTTCCATTATTTCATAAAAAACTGAGATATTATGACAGATTTTCCTTGAAACCCGCAAATTTCCGCAAAAAATCCTTTCTACCATGTTATCATCGACTCTTCAGGTGCAATTTAAGCATAGTGTGGTTTGTCTGCTCTTGTCTGCACGTTTTGTATCCAACTAGAAAGGTAAACGTGTTGCTAAGAATGGCCTAAAAAGTGCAGCCAATGGTACACAGATCAAAATATTAGCAAAAAATCCGAAAAATAGTCTTTTGTGCTGTCAACGTAATGAATATTGTCGGCTAATGGCTAAAGATCAAACTGATATAGAGGTTTGACCTGTAACACCCACTGAAGGAGCTACAGGAGGCAGCTAAGGTAGCTTAATTTGCAGTGATCAACTGCAGTGGAATGTGCTTTCTTGTTTGTGAGAAAGCCTAGTACTTTAAAGGCCCGTACAGTCTTTCAGAAAAGGGGTAGAAAGAAAATTTAAAAAGTTTTATGATCCTCAATTATTACTCTTTCAAAATAGCTATGTTTGGAAGTAGTTGAAGGAAATCGAATTTTTGGTCTATGTCATGATGATGCCCCACTGTGAGCCCGTGTATATTTTGTAATTCATAAACATTTCCAATATTCATTATATTCCCGCGAGGAGGCTACAACAGGTCTTCATGGGAAAACAGACCTGAAAATCCCTCTGAGGAAAGATCAGAACGGTGCT